>OV884012.1:66277771-66343834 GCA_930367205.1 Acanthosoma haemorrhoidale
GCTCTCAAACTTTTAAAAATAGGAATGTGGGAAAAATAAGGAAAATTATTTTTGGCTGGAAAGTGCCTTTCACTAAGGGGAGACCCCTATTTGAAGGATGTATGAGAAGGATATGGGGTGTGGAATGCCTAGAAAGGCGCATGGAGTCAGGAAGGTAGTGAGAGTCTACCAAGGATCGGTTTTTCGGGAAGCTAACCAGCATTGTATAGAGTTGCTCCAGGCATTCCCGGTCACAAAGCATTTGAGTTCTATGGGACTCTGAGTCGAAGGCCTCCGTGCAGTCTAAAAAATCAATACTGTAGCTAAGTTTCTGTTCAGGTTCTGGCTAGCTTTTGACTGTGAAGGGGATGTTTTGTGTTAAGGCTGGATTCAAATCCAGTCTGCTCTGGCGGGATGTCCTGTGAACCGTAATCTTTGAGATAGTTCAATAGAATTTTCTTCAGAATCCCTCTGGACTAATGGTGGTAATAAACTGATCGGATGGTGGGCAGAGTGATCTCCAATCCTTGCTGGCTTGAGTAGTGGGAACAAGATGGCTTGTTTCCATTTGTCAGGAAAGTAATCTGATACAATAATTGCACAGGTTAGCGAGTAGTACTAACACTCTCCTCGCCATCGGTTTCAGCGGGACCTTTCGTATCCAGTCGTGCTCTGATGCTCGGTGTAGAGCGTATCAATTCCGCAGCGACCCTTTATCGCTATTCCTCACTTCATCGCCCCTCTTATCATCCTTCGTTCCTTATGGCCCGTTCTCCCTACGTTTTAGGTCGTGGATGGCACGACCTTGATTTCAACTAGGTCGTGGATGTGCACGACTTCGATTTCAAGGTTTACTTACCTTTTGTACATGACCGTCATAAAGACTTTTTGTTTAATCTAATTTTATTCAATTATTCACATCCAATAATTCTACTTTAACAAACTAAATAAATTTATTATATTTTATTTTCAAAATAACACTGCAATATCCAACATCAAATTATATACGAAATAAAAATTATCCTTTTAAACCTGTAATAGGCATACAGTTTATAAAAAAATATATAAATGCTGTTACTGCTTGAAGATGATAAAAACATTTAGCTCACACACCTAATTAATTATTTTAGAGGATGAATATTGTTATGTTGGTTAATACTTATGTTTATTATTTGGAAGGCTCGTTGTGGACTATTCCTGCAAATAAAAGTGCACTCCCTCTGGTCTACCCACAATATATTTTACGCTGATACAAGCCCATTTGGGGCCTATACCACCATTCTCGAGTACTTAACAAGGCAATACAATTGTGTACAATATGACATATAGTGATAACATTATATAACATTTAAAAATTTGGTTACACTATTTAAAAAACCATCAAACAATTTTAAAAACATTAAAACCATGAAAACAACTTTACACTCTAAAAAAAATTAATATCATTTTCCAGGGTGTCCACGGACAGTGTTTATGATATAGTTGTCAATAAACGAATTATGAAGAGACTAAAGCTTTATTTAACAAAGCACAGGGGAAATATATAATAAGTAAAGTTAAAAATTCAGCTATCACTGAAATATTTCACAGAATCAATTCCGTGAATATTTAAAGAATATAGTTACTTATAACTTATAAACGGCCTATTAACTTAGTTTAAATTAGCCTATTACAGTTACCTATCGAAGGTAGCTATACACTTAGAAACATTTATTGAATTCTTTGTATAATACATAAGTATATGTATTAAAACTTATTATAGTTAGTAACGTGGTTTTTTAGATTTTTTTATGGTTCTTTAAATAATTTTAAATATTATATATTTTTGGTACTTAATAATGGTGCTATAGCCGCCGATATATACGAGGGTGGTCTGAAAAGTTTCCGACCTAACAAAGCTTTTATTTTAGCTTTTATTTCACTAGCTTTTATTTATTTTATCATCTTCATGTTGAGGACGGAAACTTTTCAGACCACCTGTGTAAGCGGTCCTATCGTTGTAGAATAAATTGTGTGTAGACCAGAGGTAGTGTATTTTTTTTAATAACATATTATGCCATTTATATTTATATAATCTCTGATCGCAACAAGATAATGTGTATGGTTCCCGAATCGGTCTACTTACTTTTGTTAATATATAGGTAGTATACAGAACCTACTATTGGTTGAGATTATTTTCGTTGATTCTACCATATTGTTTTGAGTTTCTTCACCGGGTATTGGTTAGTGGGGACTTATATATCCCTAACATACATTAAGTACTGTTTCCTTTAATGCAAACTTAGCAGTAGAATAAGCCAATCTCAGCTCATTATTATATTCTTGTATATATTTATTTAATTTTAACAAATTACAACATTAGGAGAAAATAAATAAATTACTGTTTCTTTAAACTATTGAGTGTTTGACCTTTGAAGCCTGAGGCAGTTTCCTCATCCTGCTGTTCCATATGACTCCCCAACGGTCCGACCGCCGTAACCTTAGAAGCTCATCATTGAACCTCAGCACTGGTTGCAGGTTGCAGATTTCTCTTGTACGTATGTGTATATATAGATGTGCCTCGGTATTTGAAGAGAGGCGTTATCGTTTGAAACCGCTAGGGGCGCATGAACGCGGGGTCTGTTCAGTACTAAAGCAAGCCGCCATGGAGATGGATCCTTGGATCGCCGATGCCGTCGATTCTTTCCTTACTTCCAGCAGAGTGTCCGGTCTCAGAGGAACCCTCAGGTCGAGGGTAAAGGTAAATTATAAAGATAACACCTAGATGTCATCGACCAAATACTTCTGCACATCTCCAAAACGAGCTCTTCAATAGTGAAAAACATGCTCTAACCTTCCAATGTCCCACGCTGAAGACTGTGGAAAAATTGGATTAGTCTACTTCTTAGACGGATGTCATAACGCCATATATGACCACCCACCCAGCTGACGACTTCTTTCTGATCTAAAAATATTCTTGGAAGGTTCAAAGTCGTCTAAAATTAATCATTTTAATTTTAGTTACAAATGTAATATTTCAGGATCATTGCTGATTAAATATGTTCCAATCACTGGTAAATACATGATTAAGTGACAACAGCATGTTAGTCACAAATGCATACTTCACGAATTCATGATTAATAATAATTACCATTTGTTGTGTAGATGATTCCATCAGAGTAAATTTTATTAATTACTTGTTTTTTTGTTATTTATGATCATCGTCATGCACAAAGAAGTCTGACTGACATAAGTCAAATACTTGACGTACTTCAACTGCACTCAATATAAGATATTTAACATATGTGTTAATTTAACACAAATACAGAACAGATACTAATAATCTATAAACAATTCAGAAATATAAACAGTAATAAGTGCAGTAAACAGTATTTTGTCTCATCAAAATATGTGCTCCATACGAAATAATATTTTCAATAAACATACTGAAATATAACTCAATAATAATAAAACATATCATCACATAAATAGCACATAATCACCCCTGAAACAATATTTAGTAGCGTTTAGTATCAAAAGCAGCTCTATTCATATTGTTTTTCAAAAATAACTTTTTTTCAGTTTTTTTAAGTATTTTAACTATTATACAACCTCCTTGATCGATTCTGATGGATAACAGCTCGCTCCATCGCGTTGAATAACAACTTCAAAAGTTCGCCCTCGTATCAAACCCAGGTGAGAATGGTTTGTTTTTGTTTCTCCTGTAGAATTTCTGAAAATGGATCGAGCTGGTTTTGAAACTAAACGATTCACATAGACGATACCTAATTTATCAATAGGGCCGCCGACAACTGATATACAAATATTTGCCAACAAATTGTTTGTTACAAAGTATCAATTATTCATTCCAATAAAACTGTCTTACTTTTAGAATACCAATTAGATAATAATAAAGTTTCTCTATTTCAGTACTAGGGTAGGGCATGGAGAAGTTACTGACCCTACTAGGTCAAGTTCAAATGTTATAAGTAGACGATAGCTGAAAAACTCGTCCATCCAAATCTAAATTACGGGTAAAATATTAACTTATTACCTAATTATTATTAATTAAATTAAAAAAAAGAGGCACTACCAGTATTCAAGCCCGGGCCCTTCTAATAAATTCTCGGAAAGCTGGTAACGCTCTACATTTGAATGTAAAAAGAGTTTATTGAAGTTAGAACCAATTTTCTGCTTGTGCTGTATGAGAGGTGTTCCAAAAACTTACAAATGTTCTGACATTTTTCAGTTTTTCACTAATAACTCCTAAAGAATGCATTTCTAGGAAAATTTAACCCTTTTTTAAAGTTAAAGTAAATAAAAGTCTGCGTCGAATGTGTAACATATATTTGAAATTTACTGACACATCAATAATATGTGAACTCATAGAACGCATAGGCGAGTTCAAAAGAAGACAATTTTCCCCAATTTAAAAAAAAAAATGTTTTTTGTTAATATATATCCTTTAGTATCAAATTATGTACCTGACCGTATATGTGAACACTGGTACAACAATTTTCAGAATGTCTTCCAACTCGTTTGGTACCATATCTTCGCCGTCGTTCAAGTTTGGTTCGCTATCAATTTCATCTGGTGTATTGGTGCAGGACAGCAATTATATCATATTGGGGGACATTTCATCCCTTGCTTCCTATGACCAAAAGCATTTCGGCACCCCTTCGAACATTTGAAAGCAGTATTATAAACCAGATCCTGCGGGGTTCGTTCTGCTGTTGATAGTAATGGGAGCAGTCCACGGTTAGTAACCTTCCAGCCCCATTGAACTGGGTCCTTCAAAATGACCATTCATGACAAATTAATTTGTAGGAAGACCCTCATTGCGTACAGTTAATCACCTTCTTTAGTTGGAGGAAGAGTAGCCAAGTTGAAAGTATTTCATTTAGAAAAAACGATCCGGCATATGAAACTGCAATTACTTTTTCGTGGCAGCACCGACTTCATCCGTAGTCGCCTCACGGCTTTTAAATATCTCGACATTACTTTGTACCTCGGCATCTTTGTCGAGAAGCTTTGCCAATTTCATCTATCCCTGTCTTAAAATGGCAGATATTGAATCGCACCGCTGAAAGCGTGAAGAAATAATATATTTTCATTGACTTTGTGATGAATGATAATGTTCTGTAACCCTTCTGACAATGATTGTGTCGGCATCGTCTGCAGCTTGTTCGACTTTATTTTTTTCATCTCCTGATTTCTGAATTAGGATTGAGATAAGTCGTTTTTGTTCCCTTCATTAGAGAAAAATTTATCTTTAGAAATTTTCATTAACATTGTTTCATCAAATTCATCTTTCGCTGCAATAAACTTGTTCCTTTTAAGGCTTTATGCAGATTTTGTGCTCTTCTCTGCACGGTGTCATAGCCTAAACACTGATCGCGCCCCGAAGTAGTTTTTTTGACATACTCTATGTATTGATTGAATACTGAAGAAAACGTTTCTCTCAACTCCTACGGTACCGGTGAAGTAGAAAAAAAGAGATAGAAATTTCATAGAGAACACTTCCGCTGTTTGACGGGGTGCCTACTGGTTCAAACAAACTATCATCCCTTGTTCAATCAAATAAAGATGGTGGACAAGGAGCCAGTTCATGTCTAAATTCATTTCTGAGTTTGGATTATGATTGCTTATGAAATGCAATTATCATGAAAATTATGGGCCTATTAGCACCACTTCGTCATTAAATTTCACACTGCTGGTGAAGCCTCGCACTCGTAACACTCTTTTCGTTCTAAATAACTTATCTTGACAAAAATTGCTTCCCCTTATACCCTCGAGACTAGAATTTCTGATTTGAATGAAAATTCCCGTTATCATCCCCTACAACTCCGATAGACAGTGACTGGGTCCCCCAACTGGAAAGGGATTGTGGCAAAGTACCAATCTACGAATTTATTTCAGTCACTATTATCTCAAGTTATTCTGGATAACCATGCCTCTACATGCTGTTCGCCTACACCTGTTTTTTTGGCCCATGTTGCGTGGCCTATCACCAAAATTGGTTCTTGATTTATTTGCCAGCAGGTATTAAAAAGTACATGATGTTTGTTGAAAATTGTTGTAGCTGTGTTCGCATATACGTTCAGATACATCATCTTATACTATAGAACATATAAATATATTATTTGTTTTATATAATATATTTTAGATTGCGAAAGTAAGGTTACAAAATCCAAAAAACGATTTACTACGATGTACTAATTACAATTTATCACGATTAAAAAACGATGTTCTTTTTTTTAATGGCACTTCTTTGAACTCGCGAATCTTCCTAAAGACTTGACGAAATTTCAAATATTTGATTTTCAATCGACGTAGAATTTATTTCATAATATAATAAAATTTTCCTAAATTCGTTTAGGAGTTGATGATGGGGTGAATGAGTCGGAAACGTTCCATTTATTGTATGAGTTTATAATAAAAATCTGCTCAGAAAGATTTGTGATTTTCAAAATTGATAGATATCCTTCAAAACAACAAATATTACTTTCAATTTTATGTTAATATCAAGACATAACTAGAACCTTCCCGTACTTTGAAAGTATACCAATGTTATATTTTGGTAGAGCAGCTATTTTACTGGTAAAGGACAACAGTGAGAGCTCAATAAAATGTTAATTGAATATCATTATAATATATTTGAAATTTAGCGTTATGGCATAGTTGAATTAAGTCTGTTACAATGTATACTTGGCTATAGTAAAGAAGGGCATTTTTTACTGCATTATCCGGTTATTTTACAAAATGTTTACGAGGTTTATCGATTATGGTAATGTAATTAATTATAGGATCAGGATTATTTTTATAAAGGCCACTCCACAGTGACACAGTTAAATCCATGTAGGAGTTATCGTTTATCGTATATATTAGTAAAGAGAGTAAAAAAAGAACGAGAGTAAAGAGAAATGATATATGAACAATGGCTAGGTTTAAACTAATAATGTACATATTAAAATAAAACTAAGAACCTGATAAGTACAAAAATTAGGATACATAAAGAGAAAAGAAAAAAAAAACGTTCTCCAGATATATATACAACACAACAAACAAAAAAAAAATATTCCACTTGAGCTGAGACACTAGCTGCGCGTAACCAGCAATTTAACATAATGAGATTACATAACGACACACACCAAGCTAGGTTGTAACGACGGGACACTCCGGCTCCGCCGCGGGAAACCTTAACTCGACGTGAACTGTCCTCCATTTGATAGGCGGTGTTATGGTTTTTATCGTGACTGTATTATGTTCATGAATGACGATCACCCTGAAAGGACCCTCGCACTTTACCAATGCTTTTGCCCACCAATGCCCCTGTTAGATCCTTTTTTCCGGTACATGATCTTTCCGATTTTAATCCTACCCAGCACATCTTTGACCTTGAGATTATCCCACGCCACCCGTCTGCGTTTCCCATTCACGAGTTTCCCTCGAATGTTCACCCACTGTTTCCCCAGAGGGATCCGGTTATTGACCACGCGTGCCGCAAATTCCTTGTAGACCGCTGTATTCCTGCTGTCCCGACGCCATCCTCGAAGTCCGAAAAGGTCCCGACTGGTGAGAATCCTGTGGGAGAATGTATGTAGTGATTATATACCAGAACTGCCTTTTCCATAGCTACGGTCGGTTCTAGCCCTTTTTCCCCTTCGCAGGATAGATTCGCAGGTGGCGAGGAACCTGCAACATCCTCCTCGATCGCATTCACGACGATCGCCCTTGATAACCAATCTGCCACTACATTTCCCGCCCTGGTTTATATACAATGTCCATATTGTATTGGATGAGATTATCTGTAAATTTAAAGGGGCTATGAAAAAAAAAAAAAAAAAAAAAAAAAAAAAAAAAAAAAAAATTGGATGAGAAACTCTTTCCATTGGGTAATTCGCGCCAATGACTCCTTCATTGTTCCCACCCATTGCAGGGGTCAATGATCCGTCTGGATTTTGAACGCCCACACAATTCCCAATAGTTCTCTTTCGAGCGTGCTGTACCGGCTCTCAGGATCAGTGAGGCGCCTGCTTGCGTACGCTATCGTTTTCTCCCCTCCATCACCTCAAGAGTACCTGTCTCAATGCGTACTCACTGGCGTCGGTGGTGATCGTGAATGGCAGGAAAAAATCCGGAAAGGCTAATACCGGTTCCTCCTGCAGCCGCTTCATGCATCGTCGTAGATTGTGCTCCATTACTGGTGTGATCACTATATGCCGTCCTTTCTTGAGGAGGTTATTGATGGGCACTATGTACTCCGCCATTTCTGGGACAAACCGCCGATTGTAATTTAAGGACCCGAGTAGACCGGATTCCCTTTACATCCTACGGGACGGTCATCCGCCGGATCGCCTTGACTTTACTGCGGTCTGATTGCACTGGAGTACTCCATACTGGAGATTGTATCCTGTCCTAAGAGCGACTTTTCCGCAGACAGTTTCAGACCGGTATGCCGAACGCGGTCCATAAGTGTTCTACGTGTTCCGCATGATTACGGCTGAAAACCAGAAGTCGTCCATATAGACCTGGCAGAAGGACTCCTCTTTACCCCACTAAAACTCGTCCATTAGTCGCTTGAACGTAATCGGCGCGTTCTTTAATCCAAACGGCATTCTTGTGAACTCATTAGGTCCCCGTTCGAATGTGAATGCGGTTTTTTTGTTGGCCCCGTCGATGCATTCGGATCAGGTGGTAACCCGCCTTTAGGTCCAAAGTGGTAAATATCTTTGCCCCACCTAATCTATCTAGGATATCCTCAAAGCGGGGGATGGGGTATTTCTCATCTACCGTATTTTCGTTCAACTTTCTTGTTAATTGCCCACGGGAGACTATTTCACGTGCTATTCACCACGATACCCTGTCTTTTAATGCTTCGATCTCCTTCCTGATGTGTTGTCGCAGTGCCTGCGGGTACCTACTCTCTTACACATATATCACGCGCTCCTGTTTCAGCGGAATATCATGCACCGTCTACCCCGTTGCTCCTAGTTTGTCCCCCTCCTTGAAGAAGATATCCTCATAGTGTCTCCTAATTGACTCTCTCCAGTCCTTCTCCCAATTAATTGCCCCGATTCTCGCATTACCATCCCGCACGGTTTCTGTGCACCGGTATGATGTCTTCCCTAGCTTAATAGACCACGTTCCCTCTATGTACCTCACTCGTGCCCCTACTCTTCCTAGGAGGTCACACCCAATTAATCCCTCGTATTCTAGCGGCATCTTCCTTACTACGTGTACTTTCAAACTCTCCTCCTTGGCCACCCACCTATTCAATCCCATCACCGTTTCCCCTTCGATTTCGCACGGCCCTCCCAAAGTGATCAGTATACATGCGCACGTCCGGATCTGGGGTGCCCTCTCGCTGATACACAATCTGTTCGCCGCCTTCCTGCTGATTTGTGCTTGAACTTCCTGTGTCTACCAGGCACCGCACTCCTCTCGCCACTCGGATTATGGGTATACCACCGTAGTCTCCTCCCACACTGTAATTTATTATTGTGCGGTCACCCCTCTGCCGGCCCGCTCCTCAGGCCACCGTTTACATTTTCTTTCCCGCTTCCGAACCTCGCTGTCTGCTTCCTACGTGGGCCCTGCTGCCCTCTCCTCCATAGTTCCTGCGGCTCCCCGGTACTCCCTCCTTTTCCGAAGCTCCCGATGTCTTCATTGATTCCGAGGAGGCCCTAGTTCTCCCCCACACTGTCTCGGGGTTAACTTTAATTGATTCCGGGCTGTATCTTTCATTTTTTTTGAACATATATGGACACTGTCTAGCGATGTGCCCCTCCATTCCGCATTCGAAACATTTCGTGGGCGGGCACAACTGCGCTACTAGGCACAAAACTGTACTTCTTCCTCGCGGGTGCTAGCGTCCATCATCTCTTGAGCGCATTCGACGAAGGACCGGTCTCCCGGTAGAGTTTCCTTCCTCCCCGTCTCTCTGGCCAGCTATACCTAAGTTGCTGAGAATGCCATCTACCTCTGCTGTCTTCCGCTTTTTATCGGTTTTATAAAAAAAAACACAATCAACAACAAAAAAAAAAACTGAACCGCATGTCGTTTAATTGAACGTTCGTAGTCCCGGGGTTCCGCACCAGTTACCATCCATCGGTTTTAGTCGATTAAAAAAAAAAGAACAATAGTAACGGGAAATAACATATGAACAACGAATAGGTTTAAACTATCTTTATTCCACTTCTAATCCTCTATGTATGTTTACAGCCTTTGCTTACATGGGTCTACGTAATATTAGGCCTAACATTACAATACCACTAGCCTTAACTTAGGATTAATAGTAATTCACCAAAGTGCAAGTAAAATTCGTAGCTGTTATTATGTTAAAAATATAAAGATTGATTAAAAAAAAAGAATAAAATATAATTATAAAATCAGATGTTAAAATTTCACATTCTAGTTTCATAAACAATTAATTAAATAAGTAAAATAATATATATCATGTTAGGAAAAATTAAGAAATTTGAATTGAGAAAAAAATCGATTAATGATTGTTAATATTCGGAGTGAACAATAATTAACCTAAAACCCTGCTATTTTTAGGAATATTGTAATACATTAGAATAAAATTCAGTCAATGGATATGATGTGTTTTAAAAAAGTATATAATTTTGGATTGGTTAAAGGATAAGCTAGTTTGTCAACATAAAAGCGTGTTTGGCCCAGCTCCAATGCCTTTTGAGACATTATTAGATGCAGACAGGATTGGCCGTGCTTCTGGCTTCTGACTAACTGGCTCCTGACCGCGTCTATTGCGAGGGGAAAACATTTTCAGACTCATAAAAATTATCCATGATATTTATCAATAGATATTAATTTTCCTAACTACTTCAGCTCTACTTGTGCCCCTCTCTATGTGAAAAAAAGTTTATTCTGAGACTATGCCCCCTTAGAAAAATTATAACGGACATAGTACATAGGTAGTCTTATTCTAGAATTCAAACTTATAAACCAAATTTTTAAAGAGAAAGAGCGAATAATAATCGCGTCTTCCCGAAGGGTAAAGAGGTAATGGAAAAGAGACGGGCTTAGAATGTAGGATTTGAAAGAGCATCGCGAATGAGAAATAGGGTGGGAATTCCAGAGGTTTGAGGCTCGGGGAATGAAGGAACTTTCGAATGATGCTATGGATGGAATATAAAGATCAGATGGACGAGCTCTTGGGATTCGTGAGTGGGTGGAGAATCAAATTGAACTTGAATAAGTAGGGCGGATTTTTTTCTAATTTATGATTTGAAACAGAAATGAGCGGATGATACGGGCTAAGATGATATAATACCAATAAAGTCGGCTGTCCTATTTGAGGTGGCGTCCTTTCCATCACTGTTAATTACTTTGTTATTTGTATTAGCTAATCGTTTACCTCAGCATCACCAAGATCTAATCCCATCCAAACGCCGCTCCAGATAAGTGTGACAAAGATTCCGGCATCCTGCCGATCGCCGTTCGTACAATCAGTACTGCAGATTGTTAAAGCGGCTATTGACATCCTTCCGTTCCGATTCCTTCAAATCTCACCTCTCCTCTCTGTCTAACAGGGATAACTCCCTGAAGAATGTAACTAAAAAAAGTATCATCCTGCTTCACACTCACTCCGTCGTGATGATGGGTCCTGGTCGGCTTCGGATGGCGATAGCTAGTAGGAATTTGCACTGCATCTTTCCGATACTTTCACACCTCACCTTTCTCATCAAAGCCATACTCATAGCACAACTGTTGAAAATTTCTTTACTTAACCTATACCTCTCTCACTTCCACCAAAAGCCATTAACCCCTCTGAGGTCAAATACCTTCTGAAAAACTTACCTTACCGAAAATCCCCTGGATATGATCTCCTTACTCCTCAAATTCTTAAACATATCCCTTCTAAAGCCATAATCTTCCTAACCTACATATATAATTCCATTTTCCGAACGACACACATTCCTCTCCTCTGGAAACATTCCATTATTGTCCTATTCGCCAAACCCAGAAAACCACCCAATGACGCATCTTACCGTCCAATTAGCCTACTCCCTATCCTCTCAAAAATATTTTAAACCTCTACTTCCAATTGTTGAATCCAAAAACCTTGTTCCTAAACACCAGTTTAGATTTCCGTCAACGACATTTCACGACTCAACAAGGCCTTCGGGTTGTTGATCACATCTCCTCAGCCCTTGAAACCAAACAGTATTGCACTGCTGCCTTTCTTGATATAGCTCAAGCTTTTGACAGGGTTTGGCACGCAGGTTTGCTCTCCGAGCTCAAAAGATATTTACCACAGACCTTTTTCCTAATCCTACAGTCCTACCTTTCAAACCGCTTCTTCCAAGTTCGCTGTGGTTTAGAATATTTTAACTACTATCCCATAAATGCAGGAGTTCCACAGGGCAGTGTCCTGGGCCCCATCCTCTATAACCTATACACCGCTGATGTCCCCTCTACCACCAATACCTTCTTGGCCACATTTGCAGATGACACTACAGTCTTGTCATCCCACCCAGACCCCGATATAGCATTCCATAACCTTCAAAAACACCTTGATGAGATCGAGTATTGGTGCAACCAATGGCGGATCAAAATTAATGATGCAAAATGTTCCCACATTACCTTCACCCTCTGTCGCAAGTCTTGTCCACTAGTTTTTTTTAATTCTATTCCTCTCCCTGTATCCGACACAGTACAGTACTTAGGCTTCCACCTCGACAAATAAATGACCTGGAACCCATATATGAGGCTAAAAAGACAAGAACTAAACAGACGCTTTGGACAACTGTACAGACTACTTTAAATGACATCTCATCTCTCAACAGAAAATAAAGTACTAATCTACAAAGTTATACTTAAGCCAATCTGAACATACGGAATAGAGCTATGGGTGACAGCAAAAAAGTGGATCACAAGCGTATCCAATCCTTTCAATCAAAAGTCCTGAGAACAATAGTAAATGCCGCTTATTATGTCAGCAAAAAAAAAAAAACCCTTCACAACGATCTTAATATACCATAAATTCTTGAACTCATCCCTTCCAAGTTTATGAAATTCCATAGTAGCCTATCCAACCACCCTAATCCCGTAGCACAGTCATTGGACTGCACCACTAGTCCCTACAATCCTCCTCGGAGACTGAAACGACAGTGGCCTCGTGACGTGCTAGAAATGCGCAACAGTGGGAGCCCTGACAATGGCCGGTTTCTCCTATCATGCCCTGAGCGTCTGTGACTCTCGCGCTCTTCGTCAGCCTCCACTGGCTCGTATCCGGCGACGCAGCTGACGGAGGAGCGTGGGGGACTTCCCAAGACTCCGCTTCCTCTTTCGCATGCGGGGGAGGTGACAAACATGTGGACTTGGGAGGACTCTGGGCTGTTTGTAAATATTGTATGAATGATGAATTGTAAATATGGTATGAATGAGAACAATTGTCTCAATTACTTATTGCCTTATGAGGCAGAATGTAGTTTTAGCACAATAAAGAATTATATATTTGTATTAGCTCCAGAATTACCACAGTTCTCCATGTGAGTGGCATATATACGCTAAACTATGACTGAGTTACGAAATTTTCTGTTTCACTTTAAGCCAAATTGTACTGAGGTTTGGCTAGCATATTAGATCTGTAGCACTACTGGCAAGATTAATCAGAGAGGAGCCAGGAGAAGATAGGTTCCACTTAAACTAGATTCGACTTAGTATATTTAGTAAATTTAGTACATATTTTAGTAGCTTTTATATTGCACAGTGATCGATAGGTGGAAATAAATTTTTCTAATTATTTTTGAGCCCTATGTTACGGTCAATTTTTATGTCTCTTTGGCTCTTAATAAAATATTAAAATAGTTTTAAGCTGTTGATCCATGCGCATATTGCGTAATTTGATTTAGCAAAGCCAATAGTTCTTGTAATTCAATTATTTTTGAAAAAACATTAACTCAAACAATGGTTTTTAGATGAATGATATTTTAACTGGTCGACGATGCTAAAAATCAAACCATTCCAATGGAAAATAATGAAGGATCGCCTATATAAGTAATTAGTAGTAAAATAATGTAAAAAATCTGTAACAATGACTTGGGATTTTGATCATTGACATGCTCTCATGATGATGACATGATCTCTAGCCTGACTTCACCGACAGTATGAATCGTCCTTAAAGGTCTAGACGTCCTGATTAATAATATGTACAATGTAGTTTTAGTGGACTATTTTCTATTACGACTTGATTTTTGTTGTATTAATTGAATAGAACTGTATTATTATATGACATTCAAATATTCTTCTGATATTATATTTTATATAATAGTTAATAATATCCTAATAGTAATAGTTTAAGAATATCCTTTAAGAAGAAATTAAGAAATATTTATTTTTGATTTATTTACTTTTGAAACGATGTATGTTACAGAAAATTTAATTCAGAACAAGATGATACAAAAACTATTTTTTTATGCCTTACCACCGATCGAGCTTGAGATGTTTTTTGTTTTTAAACAAAAAAAATCGGTTTGCAATCACCGTATGGTGTCCTTGGCGCGACTTGGCGCACCAGCGATGGAAAGGACGCTCCTTACAGAACCCAAGTGATTATGAAGGTCAACTGTATGCATCGCAATAATGACTGATAATTGTTCAAGTACCCAGAACCTCTAAGTTCATTGGTAGATTTAGAAGAGGTTATCCTAATGACCAGCATTGTTCTTCATATAATGAGAACATAGAAATGTTACGCTTATCTGTTTCATCCTGGAGCAGCCACAATTTGTTTACGGCAATAAGTGGTCCGACGTACCGAAGGTAGTGGAAGAAGCTGGGGGAATTCCGAAAGAGTGTCTGTTCATTGTTAGAAGAAGGAAAAAGCACAAGGGGCATGTCTGAGAGGGGAAAAGCTTTTCGAATTGAATGATATTGATGCAGAAATGCTGGACGATGTGCCAGTAGTATCTGCTGATCTTTAATGTATGAATAGACACCTGAGGAATGCTTTAAATCTGTAACATTCCCTTTATTTAACTGGATATTTCCTTGATAACCGCCAACTATAAGGTGCTAACTGTTGTGGGTGACGAAAGCCTAACAGAGTGGGCTTAGGAAAGACCTGCCTAAAGTTGATCAGATTTTTTTCATTGATCTCTTGCATTCGATGAATGAAAAAAATGAGGATGTAAGCGCAACATAAGTCGGTACCTCCTTTTAGTGTGCGTTAAACAAGCCTAAGAACAAATTAATTGGAATTTACTGTAATACTTAGTATGGCTGTCCCCTAGAAACTAGTACTAGTAGATTGGGGTAATTGACTCTGGGGGAGCAAAGGGCAAGAAAATATGCAAAAAGAACAAAACAAACAAACTCATATTTGAGTGGTGTGAATAGTGGGCGGTCTGTGCTCTTTGACATGTTGATAGAGAGAGTATGTGTACTAAATAAAACGATACTAATTATAATCGACAATCCCTGAGCTTTGGCCTATACCGATGATTGACGGTTGAAAACTGTCTTTGCATGGTGTTTTTAGGAGTTTGAAGAGGAACATGGGACTCATTATAAATGACCACAATAAGAAATTTACGAAGACCTCTAGAACAGGAAAACCAAACAAAGAATACTAAATCCAAATCACACATTCTATCCTGCAGAAACCAGAAAGAAAAAATCAGCTGGAAGTAGATACAACAATCTAGAAGTCTTAATGTCCTGTGATAGTTCTAGAAAGCATGGTACCTTTCTTTTGGATGCTTACTAATATATGAACCAAGAGTACTTTATTTTATTTGCCATGCTATATTAGTCTCTAAAAATAGCGTTTACATATAAATATTTTAATTAATTGTTTAAATAAAACTATAAAACCTGCTTGGGATCAATAAAATACGGAATCTCTATTATTATACAGGCTCTCAAAACTTATGTTTAACCATAGCAAAGAGATCAGAACTTTTAAGCTTAAATAAGCGAACTTAAGACTTGATAATCATTATAGTTAACGATACGAGGCCAACTTTATTCAGGTTTGTTTTCCATACTTCTCATTATTGTGTTTGAACCGAAAATTCTTCAAGAATTGAGGAATATACCTTTGTTATTTAAGGATGAATAAATTATATTTACGACCACTATCGTACTCACATTGTGACAGAATAAAAACATTTCTGAATAAAAGCCGGGTCTTCCTTCGGACCAGGCAACGATAAATTCATTAGCTTCGCAGTCTCCTTATCATTGAGTAGAAACTTTACTTAAGGGATATGTTCTATAACTGAATATTATACAATCATAAATATTACTTAAAGGTGGCGCTGTAAAAAACAGATGGCGGGTGGATGCTGACAGAAATGGCTAATGATCGCTTTACCAGTAGCTGGCTATCTTTAGACTTCCGGGTTCTGCCTATGCCTATTGAATATCTGGCAATGGTAACTAGATCAGATATTACGTCAATGGCATCATTTTTTCTAGCTGGTCTGGGTATTGGCGCCAATTTCTGTAGGGTATTTGCCAAGGGGTGGAAAAATTCTTTGTCTTTCCTACGTAATGACTATTTTGTTACAGTCAGTAGTAATCGTTATGATTTTTCAGATACAATATCGATCAGAATCGATTTCTGGTCCTCTGCTTGACCCATACAAACACAAAATGCCACTAATTAAAGATTCCATAAAATTACCCAACAACAGAAAAAAAAAAACATGGTTGGGAGTTGCGACGAGTATTTCAATAACTTTAGTAATTCATTTTAATTGTTAGCCATTATTAAGATTGATATCCTACAGTCCCAAAATGCGGTATATGTTATTTACCTGGACGTCGAGATATTTAATTTGATTCCTTAAGAATAAGGTATTTTCTATTCTATCCCATACTGTTATCTGGTTAGAACTAATACAATGCTGAATACCTGAGAGTCAAGTTTGTGCTTTCGTATTGTAAGCTGAGGATCGACTTGAAATATCTCAAGTAAAAGCATTTACTTGTTTTCGGTGTTAAAAGTGTTTTCGAATTCGCTGCTTTCAATTTTTTAACACCGAACAGAACTAATAGGGTCTGTTATACATTTTGGATCAGTACCAACGAAAATAGGTATTTTTTGCCAAGTTTTCGATCCGTGTTGATGACTTCTTTAAACATTATTGACTTTGATGAATAACATGTTATACATAGTTTTACATCATTGGCTTGGCTATTAGGAATCATCTGAAAACGAACTGTGCTCTTGAGGGTTACCTGCTGTACCCGTGGACTGTTTTGCACCAATCACTGAAAAAAAATGTCCGGTACAAATATCTCCCATTATCATTAATGTTCATATTAAATTAAAATTTTTTTTTTTGTAAATATCTTATGCAAATTAAAATCCAAGGATCAGTGGCCTCACCATTACTTCATTGTATTAAATTTACAATACGAAAAATAAAACTCCTTTCTCACGTTAATGAACCAAGAGATTAATGAACAGGGTTTAAGAGAACGGATTATAGCTTTGGTGGGTTCTTAATGCTTTTAGCTCCATAATTCTGATGAAGATATATCTGTTCGCAAAATAATCGGATAGATTTTGGAAAATGTGTGGAGGTGGATTGTTGCTTTTTTTTAACACAAACGAATATTCTCCATCCACCTTGCCTTTGAGGTTGCCTAGTCAATTCCTCTATCAGTCAGTAATTCAAAACGGTTCGTGAAAATAATCCAATATTTTACAGGTATAATTCACAACAGCTCAGATTTTCTCTGAGATGATACAAAAAGGGTAAGATTCAATTAAGGCAAAAATCTTTATTTATTTATTTTTTTATTTTAGCATTCCACAATTTACTTCTTTTATTTAGTAAGACATTTGCAGTGACTAAGATAATTTAAGTCCAAAATACCGAGTAGTTTATTCAAAATCGTTTCATTAATATTTTGCGGGCCATCAGCTCACCAATGAACCATCCCTAATAATTTTTCTTCATGTTTTAAGTTCTTATGATTGCATGTTTAATTGCAATTCGGGATTGATATAACGAAATTCAAAATTTTAGTCTTTAAAAATTAGAAAAAGTAAAGAATCAATATTTGAATTTGGATTCTTTATGTTGTAGGCAACTTGTTTTTTACCTACTTTTGTTTTTACAATCAATTTTTATGAACCAGCCTTCCGAAAATGGCGAGTTGTTAAGTGAATTCGCTAAGCGCTTAAGAGATTTGACTAGGCCAGTGTTTGTGCAGGGATAGCTCAGAAGTATAGTTCATAGTGTTGAGTACGTGAGGTCTGGGTTGTACCCCCCAGCCCTTTCAAAATTTAATCTTAGGTTAATTATACATATTATAATATTTTGCTGCTCCTATGCCAAAAATTAGGTGATTTAAAAATGAACAAATAACAGTTTGTCAATGAATTAGCCTTGCCATTATTTTTTTTTTTAACCTAAGTTCTTTTTTTTAATATTTAACGAATAAATCAAGTATGAAGCATTTTTTTCAAACATACAGTAACGAATTTAAGGACGTGGAAAGTGAAGAAACAGTACTCTAAAAACTTAAATGATTGTGAAAAAAAGTAAATAACTCTTCATTTTATTTGTTGAACCATTTTGTCACTAAAAAGTGAGTTTTCAACAAGTAAAAACTATTCTAAATATTTAATAAATTTTTTAATAAATAAAAAAACTTTTTTTTTTTCTAAGCTCTCTAGTTAGAAATTCAGGATGAGGGAAAAATATAGAATATTTAGGTTAATCAGATCCTTGTACTAGGAGTACCTGCTTGAAGGTGGTGTGAGAGGATTAAGGGGCGTGGGAAGCCACGGTGGAGGTTGGTTGTTTCGCTAAAGTGGTGAGAGGCCACTGGTGGCTGGGCCTAGAGTCTCTCTAGGCATGTAGTGTATTCTTATTTAGTCTGATTTCAGTGATGGGTGCCCCTTAGATGCTTGTTGTTGGCGGGCCTAGTGCCGTTATGTCCACGATTTCCTCTGCTTTACTCGATCTTGTGAGTTGCCATCGCGCCGGTAGCGGTAGTGGTCTCATGTCTTTGAATAGAGGGTTTAGACTGTGATTCATTGAGTCGAAGAACTTGATGTGTCTTCTTTTGATGACGTCGGTGATGATGGGGAGCTCGAACTTTTCGTGCATGTCGGAAGCCTTCATTTCACAAAAAGGGGTATGCCAGAGTGCCGTTCGCAGGATCTTGTTCTGGAAGCTCTGGAGTCGAGTTATGGTGCTGGAATGTAGGAATCTAAAGAGTGGTGTCCCAAACAGTAAAGCGGGTCTCAGGACGCTCTTGTATATTAAGAGTTTCAGTCGAAGGGATATGGCCTGGCTTGTGATGAGATGCTGGAGAGAGTAGTAAGTTCTGCGTACTCGTTTCAATTTCTTCTGCAAATGTGTGCCGAACGTCATGTGTCTACCTAGGTTGATGCCAAGGTAGCAGATGCTGTTGGCAAGTTTGCATGCAGAGTCCTGTCTATGGTGAAGCTGGGTGGACGCTTTCTTTTCCCATGCTGGAAAGAGAAGATGATACCCTGAGTCATGGCTGGGTTCACTTGAATGTGGACAGCTCGCAACCTGTCGCCGATTAATTGTCTGGCACCCTCTGCAGCCTTTAGAGCTTTCAATGGGTTGAGGCTGGTGCTATAGTACCCTATATCGTCCGCATATGCCGCTACCTCACAATTGGAGTATGATGCTCCTACTATGTGCGCGGTGTATATGTTGATTTCTAACTTTGGCTTCCAACACTTATATACTTGTTGGAATATCTTTGTTATTGGCTTTGAGTAAAAGTCACCAAAGTGTCATTACCAATGATAAAAAAAGCATATTTCAAGGTGTTTTGGAATTAATCTTTAAATTTCAGATCGATTAAATAATTTTGACGACCGCTCGTCGTAGAGGTATTCGATAAACCGTTGTATGAGAAGTATAAAGTGAACAAACCATTGCAGTTAACATTGTGGAATAAGATCCCTGCCGGCAATACTATACCGCTCAAGTTGGCGGAGGATGACCAAAAAAGCCCTCCTGTCGCTTTCTTAACTAGAAGGTGTTTTTTCCCCCCTAAACCCTAAAATTTTTTTATATTTAAAATCTAAATTATATAATGAATTAAAACCCCAGAAAGCTGTGGGTGGCTGCTCATTGTACTGCATGAATGCATTTTAAACAGGTTTTTGTAACAAATAATATTTTCTGATTATTTTTAAAAGTAAAGGGCCTACAGCCGACCGAGTTCCTTATAAGAAAAAACAAGCCATCGAGAACCTTTCACCACACTTCCCTCTGTGCACACGTAAAACCAACAGCCCTATATAAACTCTGCAGACCATTGATCGCCGGCTCACAATAAATAAGGTGGGCCCCATCACTTTTTAAAATTTTCAACAAATTAATATTTAATGTACATCATTATACTTTTGTACGAGTGGAGATCACAATGTGTAATACTCAGAAATTGTATAAAATATAGTCAAGCTACACGAAATATATTGACCTATTGTAAATAGATTCATATAAATTTCAGTCATACGGAATAGAGCTATGGGGGACAGCAAAAAAGTCGAACATCAAGCGCATCCAATCCTTTCAATCAAAAGTCCTAAGAACAATAGTAAATGCCCCTTATTACGTCAGCAACAAAACCCTTCACAATGATCTGAATATACCCTATATTCTTGAACTCATCCCTTCCAAGTTCATAAAATTCCATAGTAACCTATCCAACCACCCTAATTCCCTAGCACAGTCATTGCACTGCACCACTCACCCCTATAATCCTCTTCGGAGATTAAAACGGCAGTGGCCTCGTGACCTGCTATAACTAAGTGATAGTGGGAGTTCTGGCAATGGCCAGTTCCTCTAATCATGTCCTGAGCGTCTGTGGCTCTCGCGCTCTTGGTCAGCCTCCGCTGGCTTATCCAGTGACGCGGCTGACGTAGGAGCGTGGGGGACTCCCCAAGACTCCGCTTCCTCCTTCGCATGCGAGGGAGGTGACCCTTGTGGACTTGGGGGGCCTCTGGGCTGTTTGTAAATATTGTATGAATGAGCGAGTGAATGATGAATTGTAAATATAGTATGAATGATGACATTTATCTCAATTACTTATTGCCTAATAAAAGGCAGATTGTAATTTTATCTTAATAAAATTGTTTGAAAACTGAAAAAAAATAAATAAATTTCAGTATTCATAGAATCTACATTGAATACTGTAATAATTTTGTAACAAGGGGATATGAAAAAAAAAAAAAAATCTCCGGCTCATTTCACAGCCCCGAACCAGTCCTTTACCTGTACCCACCTTAATCAGTCACACCTACAGTGTCAATAAACTTCATTGTAAATTACGAAATCAACCTGAATTGTTTTTATTAATTAAGTGAATGTTATTTATGTCTTTACTGCCAGACAGGCTCTGGAAGAGCTTCTCCCTTCGTAATTGGAAACAAATCTTTCTTGTAAAGAAAAATACAGTGTCATTTTAGGTCAATTTTGGAAAACTTTCACTTGCTTACTTCCAAGCTTGTTATGTATAATGTATAATGTATAAAAAAGAGCTATAGTATAATTTTCTTCTGGGTATAAAGTTTAATTTCTGTTCCGATTACTATGATTTTATTCCTTAGTGTATATGTTATTCTAAAGAACAATTGGTCTCCTCATCTCAACAGTTGAAATAATTAGATGGTGTGCTGTGTGCAAATAAAGCTTAGGAAATTTCATACCTTGCATACTCATTTTTCCCACCCGTAACAGTCATTAAGTCCAATCGCACCCTTGTTACTCTCCTACATTTTATTATGAACAAAAGGAAAAAACTTCCTGAAATATTTTTGCATTTTCCATGATCTGTATAAGTTGACAAACTAACCGCCGAGGCTATTTTTTTCGCTCATTACTACTGACATACTCATTTCTAAAGTTGTTAAGCAAGCCTCATTTTAAAATTTGACAGGGAATATTGAAGAGGAATAGTTAATAAAAGGGAAGAGTCTATGAATCAGCAAGAGGAAGGAGCAGATCCCATTCTGTCAGCTATTTCTAGACAGGTCTGAGTTCACCCTACCAAAATATACCTGCTTATTGGTAAACACCAATGGCCTCGCCGCTTAACTACTCCCTTAAAATAAAATGACCAATTGAATGAAGAATGAAATTGTCATGAAATAACAACAACAACTGAGCCAAGATGTGTTCCCCGGTCGGTCCTCCATTAAAACTGTAATCAGGAAGTCTAAAAGATTTTCTATTAATACTTAATAATAACTTTCCGGATTCATTAATAAATATATTATAGTTTATTGAGCTAGCTGAGGTTCGAAAAAGTTACGAGTGATTTTCATTCGTCAATAATTGATAGTGGACACAAAACTTTCCGACCTGAATGAACTAGGCTGATAAGCTGTTGCTTTAAATATCCTTAATTATACTTGTGTATAAGAATTAAGCATCAAACGCGTGTAGATGGGCGTGTCTTTTTAAAATAGCATAATAGCTGAGCTGCATGTACATTCTTTAATTATTAATAGCGACTACAAGGGCCACTCACTCAAACACAGATATATTTGCTAAGCAGGAGCCACCGATATATTTAAGTGCCCGTCAAACTATTTTTGTATTTTACATAATGCCATTTATAAATAGCAGTTTAAAAAAATATATATTTTTGGATGGAATATAGTGCATTTTTTTTTTTGTGCTGAAATAAAATATAACTTGGTGAGATGTATTACACTATGTTACTTTTTTATTTAATTGTTTGATATATTAATTATTAAACATGCAAAATCTTCAAAACCTACGTTAATAACAAGATTATTTAGAATGATATACGGTGATAGTGGCATCACCGAAACATAATGATTTACTCGAATTTAATCGTTATTAATTGATGTATGTATTTGTCCGATGCTCAGCTCAGTTGGGTTCTCTATTCTAATACTATTTTTATTAATTTTTACATCAATAATTAGATAAAATAATCAATTAGTACTTTTGAAGTTCGCACATACATATGCATATAAGGAAGGTCGTATAAAGTTAAATGACAAATCGTGATTGAAATTGTGGGGGTCATTGAAAATCGCCTTTTAAAAAAACAAAAATACAATTTCTGATTCAAGATGGACAGCCGATTTCCTGCTATTTACACTGACACTCTAAAACTTTGATCCCGAGTCTCGAAAAATGTCCTAACATTACCCGTCTACTCAATTTTGCTACTCAGTAAATATGTACTATGCAGTGTACGTCATCATCCGGACCAAAAATCGCGCCTCCACTCACCAAGGCCATCTCAATCATCTCATCACCCCTTCTAGGCTTGTCATCTCGTCCTGTTTGTTGATGTTGCTCTCCCAAAAATCGTCCGCTCGTTTTCATATTCTGGAAACCATAAGCAACCGTGCTCCTGAGCATCCAATACCTACTGCGCTTGTTTGACTGCATATTGGATGGCTTAGGCATTTCACGTCGTCCCTTCTTGATGCAGTCAGCATACCCTTATATATTCATAATGTCAATTGAAGGGAAAATTGTCGTAAAATTGAATAATAAACTCTAAAATATATCATTAGACAGTAAAAGAAACATAATTGTCAACTTGAACTGACCACATCTTTTAAATAGATCAATGCCTAAAATTACAAATTTTGAAATTCCATACAAATATGAGTGAGTCATTTCAAACTGTCGGCATCTGGAATTCAAATTATATATTTTTAAAGTTCTGATGTAATAATTTAATAACAAATTAAAGTCTTCACAGATTTTTCACAGCCCTATTTGTATTTTTCTTAATTAAAGCAATCTTCTCAGCCCGTTTAATCACTGCAATTAAAATTATAAGTAAAGTAAGTAGACGGGGAGAAGGTGATAATTATTAAGAAAAACGCTTGCCCTGAATAATCTGAAATTAACAACTATTATTATTGTGGCAACTGTTAGGTGTACAGTTAGTACCCAGCCGCCCACCATTTCTTACACTATCTGTTCCAAAAGCATCTCATGTTAATGCCGCTCTACCCAATGGCCCAATAGCTGGCTGAACAGTTGGCGACCAGCATCAATGGTGCTACTTCCACACAATGGGTGAATCGTTGGGCCTGTCACTGAACAGGAGCTTATCCACTGCGAACTTTTGTTTGCGCAGACTGGTTCTCTTCGTTATGGGCGAAAACCCGCCCGCAGGGCCAACTCTCGCTTAGATCGGACAATACAAGCAAGGCCTCCCTCTACACATTGGCCCAATGTATGTAGTGTGTGTAGTGGCCTTTAAACACAACATGACGATTTCCTGGCAAGGAGTGTTAAATGTCTCTTGTTTTATTAATTTCTTATTTTTTTATTTGGAACGACTCTACTTGTCCTCGTTATAAGAAAACCTCGTAACTCCACAAGGGCTACATAGGAGTTTTTCTTATGATGACGATGATATGATGCCTTAGTATAGACTCATGTTTTAATTTGTGAAGAATACTATGCACATCTTTTTATCATTATGAAATCTATAGATTTTAACTAAATGTATACGTAATTATAATATAGAATAACTTCATTTATAGATACTGATTGATTAATGGCGAATCACTATTTTTTTAATTAGTTATATTTAAAACTTTCTCTTTTGGAATTTTTTTTATATTTGTATAAAAAAATATTTTTTAACGTACATTAAGCTAGTTGCTCTTCGTCCTAATCCATTTTGATTTGATCGTATTTGTCACAGTCATCATGACCACTATGTTAACAGCTCTATTTTACATTATAAATAAATCTCGGATCTTGAGTATATTGCATTCATAGCTTTTTGGCTATTTTTGTTTTCCTGTCATTACATGTATCAATGATTTTTTCAGACCGCCGTCCGGGCAAGTACATCCCTGGCTTAGAAAATATTTGTTCGCCAGAAACAGAGGTCGGGACAACATGAAATTAAAAATTAACACAGGTGTTATTTAGAGAAAGGTGTAAATCGTGATTAATTGAAAATCAAGGCCAGGTATATATATATAAATTATTACTACCCAATTGGGGATTACTAAACCATTATTTGGGGGTTTCACTGAGGATTACATAATTATATTTATAATCATCCCACCATTTTGTAAGGTCCTATTATAGGTCCAGGTATCCATCTTGAAGATACCTTTGAATTTTAATAATATCTTTGCTCTGAGCGCTACCACCAATAGTTAATAAATTGGTTACAATACCTTACTTAGATACAAATTTTTAGAAGTTTAAAAAAAAGAAATGAAATGAATTTTCTCTATAAAGATAAAAGAACCAAATTGGGTTGTGGAGAGGCGAGTTCTTGTCCTTGAGCTAATACAGTAACGACTCCAGCTCCAACCGGATTCACCTTGTCGGGGAAAGTTTGAGTCGATTGAACGGTGAAGAATTAGCTCCCCTTAACCGCTAGATTATTATTTTATAAATAAAAATTAATATAAAGTACAACTGAGCTGTGGGTGGCTCCTTTTACTGTATATATTCATTTTAAGCAGTTTCTGAAACATAGATTAAATATTCTGATTATTGATAAAAGTTTTACACAAAATATAAGGACTAGGTGATGGGGATTTACAAACTATATTGAAACTAATCTTACATACTAACTTAAAACTAGACCGTTCCTGACTCGACTGCTTTCTGTCATCGATGGGGGAACGAGGCGGGGGAAATCGTAATAAACACGGGTTGGTCATATATTGCAACGAATCAAAGAATTTAATATGTGAATGAATTCATCAACCGTAGGCAAATCAAAATCTTCGTGAAGCTCACTGTTTCTCCGCTGCTGGAATGTAGTATTTCGGACCACATTTATTAGTATCCCGTTTTGAAATTGTTGGAGTCGCTTTGCTGTCGCTTCTGTCAGATGACCAAAAAGCGGTGCATCGTACACCAGAGCAGGCCTGAGTATGCTCTTATAAATTATGTACTTGAGGCACAGAATGAGTGTGAACCGGAGAGAAGCAGACTGGATTGCCGTGAGAGACGCTACTAGGTAAAGTTTGTAGGGCCACGGCAACCGTCGTCCAGAGGTGCTAGTTTTAGTGAGACGAAGGCAGAGATTCCCACTAGGACGGTGTGAGGTCTGACAACGCCAGACTAAAACATAGTGAGACTAGGAGAGAGAGATACAGAGGTAGTTGAATGAGAAGGCCATGGTTAGAGTAGAGCAGCAAGCGCCAGTGCAGAGATAAAGTGTTCCAAGTGCCGGTCCTGTTCGTTCTGTCTTCTGCCCTAAGACAGCTGGGTTATATAGGCAGGCCAGCCTTGGTGGGGATGGTTCCCCCACTAGCTTCTCCCCCCTCTCTGACTGACGTCATAAGCTTTATTATTAAAACATGGAAGCATAGATAGATATTTTCTGGGCCAAGAAGAGGGGAACTTCTAATTATTCATAATTAAGAAGTGGTCACAATAGGGGGACCTCAGCAAATGTGTAAGCCGGTAAGACTTCGTAGCTGTTTGTTTCAACTTTCTCACAAAATGGCCACTGAAACGGAGGTCCGACTGAAATAGAGGTGGTCTAGTAAAAAAACATCACAGCTCCAACTGCTACTCTGTCACCATAGTAGCAGGGGCAAATTACCGGTCCAGTGTCAGTGACTAAACTCTTGACCTTTTCACAGCTGGGAACCAAAACGAAACATACCTTTGCCTTCAAATTTCTTTTCTTGTTTGCTTTTTATAATTTTACATATTTTAGTTTAATACTCAAATTATATAAAATAATATTTTCGACATATTTTACGTACATAGTTTTATTATTTTTATCTGTATATTACCTATATACTAAGTTTTATATTATATTAAATTTTTATGCTTATTCGAATGAAAATCAATAAATTCATGTATTCATTGTTTTATATGTAACTAGGTTTATTCCGTATAAATAAAAAATCTAATTTATTTATTGATTTTCTCACATCTAATTTTACCTGATTTTCATGTCAATTTTGATTATCAGAATAAACAAATATGTACATAAATATTGTTTTATGTGTTCCCGAACATCCCTGCAGGTAAATTATCATATTTTAAAAAATGTTTCTAATGGATATATTATCTTATGGTATGTATGTATTACTACTCTTGGTATTAGCTGGGATTGATGGTTTTAAATGTTAAATACAGAATGATAGCTAAGGAAGAGAAGTAAAGGAAGGGATAGTGGCAGGGTGCTTTGGCATAACAGAGGAAGAAGGCCCGCCTGTGTCAGTCGCTGAGGCGTTAGCTAAAAGGGTCGAGCTCTTAACTACTAACGGGGTTGTGATTGTCACAGTGCCGGTAACGTTCAAAAGAGTGGAGTAGGTGGATTGCTACGAACCGAACTTAGGTGACCCGTTACTGCTACACCAGTACCGTCACATCCCTATACCGAAGCCATTATGCGGTTCAAGTTGGAGCTGTTCTCGGAGTGTGTATTAGGTTCCGAGGTGCGGCTCCGCCAATTCCAAACCATCTCTACTAGTAGCAGTACAAACAGAGACGAGAGCCTCGGCTACTCCGGATATGAGGGGAGAAAACTCGCCCCTCCCAGGACTCCTAGTAAGGAGTTAATTACAGGAAATCTCGTGACCACTGCGACTTCAATCATTTAGGAGGTCGTAGGGATATGTGAAGTTAGATATCTTCCAGTGAGTTTAGTTGATAATTTTCAAGTTTTTAAAATTTAGAGGAAATGTATTCAAAAATAGTGGGTATACTGAGATCAGTACGGAGGGTTTTATTGGTGCGATAGAGTTTGGCATTTAATATTGTTCAAAGGATTTGAGATTTGATGCGCTTGATGAGACACCCTCTAAGTTCAAGCTTGTAGTCCAGATTGGTTGTTATTTTTTATCTGGCATTAAGTTCCATTTTTGCTAATTAATTTAGTCCCTATTTGTGAAACGGTAAGGGCGTGCATAGCGAACACACATGCAAACGTACTCTTTGATATACATTATTGATCTCGAAAAATTCATTCGAGTTATAAAAGATACTTCAAACTACAGGCAAAATCGGCAAGGCAACTGATATTTTGATCAACTAACACAAATACATTTAAACTCTGAAAGAAATAACAATTTGAAAACTGTCACAAGTTAGTTTTATAGTCATGACGTTCATTGTTTCGTAATATTTACCTGATATGTTTTTTAATATGAGCCAAAACACACAAATGGTAAATGAAATGTAGTATAAAACAAATAATAATCTTTACGATATAGAGATTTGAGTTGAGGACAGTGGCCTTTAATCCGAACGTAACCCTCAGTTCTGTGAATAACATGACCGGGTATTCCCGTGGCCTAGGTTTAGTTGTTACCAGGATGCAGGTAGATGCGGTTCGTTTCCCGTTGGTCGCTTTTGTTGAGACCATTTACTGCAGAGTCAAGTCCGCCTTGTCACTGGTATGTTATTTAGTATTTAATCTGCATTTGGAGGCGATGATTCCAAGCTAGCTTATACTTATTAATTACTTTTATTATCTCTTTGACGACATGAACCGACTCTATAAGTGCTACTTACAGAAATATTCACAATTAATCTTTATTATTATAGTCTGCACTTAAAAAGGCAATAGATAATTGCCATAAACGATCGTATTCACGCCACTCCATATTTACAGTACATATTCATTCCAACACGAGTCCCCCCGGTCCGCCCGTATATTATAGTGATATTTTTTTTTGTTTTATTTCGAGGAAAAGTTTGATAGATATAATAATGTTAGTTATTCCAAGGATCAGTAACCTCGCCATTTTTTATTGCTAAAATACAATCTTTTTTATTTTTATAAATTTGTTTCCATCAATTATGAACTAAATCTTAAGGAAGTGATAGTAAAGAACGGGAAGAAATAATATCAAAACAACTGGCGGGTCAGAACGTATTAATGCCCGATATCCTATTAACTCAAACATTTAAATTAGGAATATCTTGAAGTTCTGTTTGTTTTACTGTCTTAAAGAACATAGACAGATAGAAAGATAAACATATTAAAGAAATAATATTTGTAATTATATAATAAATTAATAAATGAACATAAACACTATGTTCAATAGCTGTCGACGTTTTGATGATAATGTTTCTCATTGCATTTATTAAATCTATTTTTATATCGCGTTTAGTCATTACTTGCCAAGTAACTGCTTGAAAAGAAGAGGGGGCCTGTGTTGAATTAGCGCCCCCACCACAGGCGAACTGTGATGTTATTCTTCTGACGTTCAGATCTTCACTGAATTGTGTTTCACATAACTTGTTAGAGTCAACATTAGTCACTTTTACATTTATCAAGGCAATGACAAGTTCCTATGAAATGGTTATTGACGAAACATCCTGTATATCTATATAGCTCATAAAAAATATATTTAATTACAAACTAGTGAATATCCTAATAACTTTATTGGTATTCCTGAAACGGGAGTCGTACAAAAATCTGTCTGTATTCATGTCTTATATGAATTATTATTATAAAGCGTTCGTAAACATTTTTACATTGATCTGAAAGTTTAAATATAAATTCTACAACATCTTGAATTATGCTGATTAATAAGTGTTAGTTTAAATATAATAATTGGGAAGTGTAAGAAAAAAAATAAGTCCTTTAAGATACTTATAAAATAAAGCTTTGAGAGTCATTAGTAGAAATCGTGTATTTAATATTTCCCGACTACTCTTTATAGGCCGTACTTCAGCTATAAAATTGTCAGCAACTTAAGTGAGCTGGCCACGAAGGAGCCCTCGAGAAGTGAGTGAATTACTTGTTATATTTGTGTAGGAGTGTAAAAGTGATATCAAACCGAGAAGTCGGCCATATTGGACAACCGAAGGACTTGCCTCTGCCGGATCAGAGATAAGATCAAGCAATAGACATAGTGAGCCAGAGGGCTTTGGTAGCCGAGAGCCAAGACCGGCGACTCACCCCTGGAATTCGTGAGTTTGAATCCCAGCGACTTAACCTATTTTTCATCATTAATAAAATTAATTTAAATATTAATAAATATCGTAATATGATCAAATGCGATTTTATCAGCAGTTGATGTCACAAAAAAAAAGAAAAGATCAAGGTCTCTAGGGCCAACTCCGAAACCAAGACGTTCAAATAAGAACGTATAAATAACCTCCTATGCAGCTAGTTCCATGGAAGAGATAATGCTACAGGCCAGCACATCAAGAAAAGAAACCGCCGTAGAGTCCCCTTTCTTCACGCCTAACACTTTTGAGGTGAGTAAAATAGTAGTTACGGGAAAATATACGTGCCTCAATAGGCCATGGGACACTAAAATCATAGGCCAAATAAGGAACGTGTTACGCAAGGATAGGACACAAGATGAATCAATCAAAACGGCGTTACCATTGTCGATCTAGAGCGAACACCTGGAATGGAGAAGGTATATGATTTAACACACCTGTACTACTCAAGAGTACAGGTTGAAAAAACGCGACATCGTCCAGTGCCATAACTGTCAGGCATATGGGCACACAAAATCGTACTTCCACCGCCCTCCCAGGTGTGTAAAGTGCAGTGGTCAGCACAAAAGTGAATTGTGCAAGAACCCTTGAAATCGCCTGCTGTGTGCGCCCTCTACCAGCAAGGCCATCCGGCCAACGACAAGGGCTGCGCAGCTTACAGAATGATGAAGTCCAGGACCAAACAACGTCGTAGGCCAAAAGAGTAAAAACTAACAACAAGAAGCGGCCCAGTCAGAAATTTTAGTCTTTCTGTCACTTTGGCCGATGCCGTTCGCAACAGAGAGCAGTCACAGGCACCGCCCACTCCCTGTCCGCAAGATCATCTTCCCCAGCATTCCGTTCATCCCGTCAACCAGCAAACTCAATCCCATCCTAAACCACACATCTCGCATATTCCTCCACCTTACAGTTCTTCGGAGCTCACCAGCCTTTTAACCTCATTCCTTACAGAGTTCAGAACGCTAATTACCCCTCTCATTTCACTTCTTACAAATCTTGTCTCCTACCTTATCACCGTTAAACAAATAATAAGTGGATCCTTCCGACTCCTTATCCATTCTCCTTTGGAATGCGAATGGTGTTCGCACCCACACTAACGAACTGACAGCATTACTCCTCGACAAGAACATCAAAGTATCTCTCATTACTGAAACAAGACTTACGAGTAAACGACCATTTACCGTTCGACATTACCAGACTTATCGAACTGATCACCCAGATGGAAGAGCTCATACAGGTACCGCTGTCATTGTTCATAACTCCATTTCTCATCACATAGTTCCTTTGGTAGCACATGTTTTCCTTCAGTCCACTGCAGTGTCAATAGGCACCTTCACTTTCCCCCTCACTCTAACATCACTGCACTGCCCTCCCAATAAATCCATTTCCGATTCCCAATTCATTTCCTTTCTAGACTCCATCGGACATCATACCATAAAAGCAGGAGTTCCACAGGGAAGGTCCTGCGTCCCATTTTCTATAACCTATACACCACTAATGCCCCCTCTACCACCAATTGAAGGGTTTGCTGCAAAAAGGAGGTAGCTCCATCCCATAGCTGTTGAGAGTTAGAAACACTTTCTTGTGTCAAAAAAAAACCTCTTTTATTTGGCACAAAAAGGATGCAGCTCCAATCGTAATATGTAAACACCATAATTGAAAGTAAGCAACAACAATATTTTTACATAACTTAAAATTTGAATTTTTTAAACGTTTTGTTTGGTTTCCCAACAAATGGAAAAATTGGAGCTACCTCCTTTTAGCAGCAAACCCTTCAATTTTGGACAACGGTACTGACTACTTCAAAGGACATACCATCTCTCAATAGAAAATAAATTACTAATCTAAAAAGTTACCTAAGCCAATCTGGACATACGGAATTGAGCTATGGAGGGACAGCAAAAAAGGCGAACATCAGCCGTATCCAATCCTTCCAATCAAAAGTCCTGAGAACAATAGCAAATTCCCCTTATTACGTCAGCAACAAAACCATTCATAACGATATTAATATACCCTACATTCTTGAACTCATCCCTTCCAAGTTCATGAAATCCCATAGTAACCTATCCAACCACCCTAATCCCGTAGCACAGTCATTGCACTGCTCCACTCATCCCTATAATCTTCCTCGGAGACTGAAATGGCAGTGGCCTCGTGACCTGCTATAAATGCGTGACAGTGGGAGTCCTGGCAATGGCCAGTTTCTCCAATCATGTCCTGAGCGTATGTGGCTCTCGCGCTCTTCGTCAGCCTCCACTGGCTCGTATCCAGTGACGCGGCTGACGGAGGAGCGTTGGGGACTTCCCAAGACTCCGCTTCCTCGTTCGCATGAGGGAGGTGACAACCATGTGGATTTGGAAGGCCTCTGGGCTGTTTGTAAATATTGTATGAATGAGCGAGTGAATGATGAATTGTAAAAATGGTATGAATGAGAACATTTATCTCAATTACTTATTGCCTAATAAGGCAGATAGTAGTTTTATCAAAAAAAAAAAATTTTCCTGAACCATATTTTCTTTTAATTCAATATTTTGGCTATTTCTAATATTTTTTTTTTTTACAATAATTTAAGTTTTTAAGGGACTGATTTAGAGCGACCAGCTCGCTATTATTCTTTCTTATTTTTCTTTTAAAACACTTTCACGAAAAAATGGCTTAGTAACATTTGCTTTGAAAGCTCTGACGTAATTTATTAATATTTAATCCTAAGCCTTGATGATTTCATAAACCATTTAACATCTATAGAGAAGTAGGCCTAGGTGAAATATCATTTACAGTAGAAATTAATGATTTATCATGATGAAAGGAAAAGAGTGCATATATTTCGATAATGAAAACTCAAACCCCGTAAATCACAGAATCAGACTACGTCACACTTAAGTAAAATATCAGGCAGATATCTCTAGCCTTGTCAAATGGTTGATATTAGTAAGAAGATTAAATCCAGTCTAATCTAATCAGCATTAATGTAAAATTTTTAATAGCATCTAAAAAAATATTTTCATTTTTATTATATGGGTTCTCTTATCCAACTTCAGGACATTGTAATATTATGTAAATATCCAACTCGAATAGTATTTTAATGGTTTTTGTTTTTATTATAGTCACTTCAGTGCCATCAAGTGTGACTTTCAAGCAAAATTTCATCCGTCAATACGAAGGTGGGGTTACGAAAAATGATGAGTACACGTTTGATAAACTTTTTAAGGACTTTACTTAATATAGTCAACTAGACTAGACAGAAAGGCACAACTAGGGGTGTTATGGAAAGGTAAATAACGTATTAGCTCCAACCGTCCCAGTTCCGCCAACGCGTTAGGTTCCCTTAAGCGTTCCAGTTTCAAACAGCTCCAGGTTTCAATTTTCCTTTCTACTCTTCGTTCCTCGCCCTCTTTGCCCCTAGAAGCAACTCGGAAACAGAACGATCATCAATACAGCGATTATTTATTCTCATTATTTAATATAATAATGATAGTATTAAAAAATTATAACTTAAAGAATATTAAAAAACAAATTTGAAAAACTTTTTATTCTTTCTACTTTTTAGACTTAAATAAAAAAGGTTGTTTGGTTTTTTTTTTAAACTTTCCATATTGGCATTTAGAAATAATAACATTTTTTGCCTTTTCGCCTGATAGCCTGGACTGCCGTCCTTATTTATTCACAGGAAACAGAGGTCGGAACAACATTAAAAGAAATTAAAAATTAACACAGATGTTATTTAGAGTAGAATATTTTTACCGAAAACCATTCTTTGGCGATTTCGCTGTGGATTGGATAATTATATTTATAATCATCTCATCATTTTATAGGGTTCTCGTGGGTATCCATCTTCAAGATACTATTGAATTTCGATAATAGCTTTGCTCTGGGCGTTACTAGCAATAGTAGATAAATTGATTACAATACCTTACCTAGATACAAATAATTTTATTTTAAATGTTATTATTTGAAAATGAAAGGGATTTTCTAAATAAAGGTTTTCAAATAAAGGAGTCAAGTTGGGGTTTCGAGACCAGTTTCAGTACCAGCTCTAACCGGAGCCAATAACCAATGCATGTTGTAGCTGTTCCAAACGGCTCCGAGTGCTTATTAGGTTCCATTGAGTGGCTCCACCAATTCTGAACCATCGCTTGTGACAACATAAGTTAAACTATTGTGCCGTTTAGTTAGGTTTAGGGACGCCCACTATTGTCAATGATTATTAACTAAAGAAAAAGTGTACTAGCAGGGTCCCAAAGATTTACTGCTGGACACAATTTTAAGTAATATCAATGAGGTGCCTTTAAACATCACTACCTTTAGTGTTTCATCTTTCGGATGATCAGCTATTAGGCCTGTCCACAACACCAATTGTATGGAAATGGAATTTCCCAGAGAATTTCTTAGTTTTAACTTCCACATCCCAAAACCCATTGATAAGATAAATGATCAGTTACAGCAATCACACCCTCAAATGATACATACTCAAACGCACAAAACATATTGTCAGAACAATATTGCTAGAACAACGTTAAGTTAATTGAATTTATAATTAGTTAATATGATTCGGAGGACCATTTGTATATTTATTTGGTTAAACTTTTAGTTTGATTTGCAGGTAACTTATGTTATTTGAACGACTCTAATGGCTAAGCACACTAAAGTCCCTTCCAGACGACCATTCACCGAAATTGCGGCCTGGTAATTTATATTTTTCCTGTTCACTTTGAGAATGAAGATCTCGATTATTGATTTAACTCAATGTCGTCATTTCTTAAATTAGCCTTTAATTCATCCGTACCTATTATGTCTCCTCTTTAATAAAGATATGGCCCAATACATTTTTTTCCATCTCTTTTTTTGGGCCTTATTAATTAACTGATTAATGAGCTGATAAAAGATTCATCGTCGGAGTACATGTTTTGAGGGAGTGCTTTTTCGTTGAATCTCATAAAAACAGGAGAAAGAAAAAACAAATAATAAAATACTTATGTCTCTTTAGTTTATACATTTTATTTTCGAAAAACGGTACTGTTTGAAAAACTGTTTAAATTTGCTCGTGAGATGGAAACACACGACAGGGTGAGCAAGGACTGTTTCGTTGTCGTATCTCGTCATGAATGGAAGTAATATGCAAGTCTGTACTGTATTTCTGGTTTGATTCGTGCAATAGTGTTGTGATATTTAGATATCGAGACGAAAAGAGGATTAGAATTCTTAGAAATACTTTAAATAAATCATATAACCCACTAAAAGAGTTTGAAAGTGAAGCCTCGAACAAGACAATCAAGTCTGTCTGACACTTCGATTGCCTTTCATTATTCACATTTGTTATATTTTTTAAGTATAGTCTTGATATTGCGGTTGTTGAGGTGCGTGAATATTGCTGAAGAAAAGAATTGATTCGGGTACTCCTGAGATAAAAAAACAAAACATCAATACAATTGAGATAACTAGACGCCAGGTGTCATGCCCGCCATTCCGGTGGCATGAATCATTTTACTGTACCAAATTTATACTGGCTCCTGGCAAACAAGTCAGTAACTTTCAATGGCTTAGATTTCAACCACTTGTAGATAGTCGGATTAAACTCGTTAAGTAAAGTTCGCCATCGGCATTATGAGGAACATATTATATATGAACAAGAGCCGGACTTCCTTAATGGAATTCCCCAGCAGAATATAAGGGGGCGATGGGAGCAATGGTCAGGGTCTGTATTTACTACAACACATATATTCATTACCGGAAAGATGGTACACTTATTACACGGGCTCTTGCAAAAACACCACAAATTTTATCGAACCTGAATCAAACACCAGGAGAAATTAGAAGTGATCATTAGAGCATTGCACATTAAATTATGCAATTCGGTCTGAACATACATCCGCGACTATTGCAACCTTGAAATTTAATTAAAGCTTTATTTTATTTTTTTATTAGCTCACTTACGCGGCTGATCGGTGGCCTGGTTAATACGCTACTACTGATATCTCGTTTGATGTTTTTTTTCTTTCATTGGATGGATGGCTCTGGACGCTGTACACTTAGCATCGTTAGTGAAAACGCTTTGCAGGTATGAAGTTGTAGGGAAAATTGAAAGCTAGAACCATAGCGCTAACTACTCCTCCCAATCAATTACAAAAGTGACGGTAGGTCTCTTCATGCGGCGTTACGCCATAGATTTATTTTTATTATCTAGGAAACATTTCTTTATCATTTCCCACTACATTTCCTATCCGTAGTTTACAGAACAGTATACGATTTAGTGTATTTTAAATAATAAAAAAAATTGGTTTATTTATATTTATTGATTTGGTATTTAATTTTCATTACATAAGTTGGCCTTGAAATTTTTTTGAAAAAAATTATTATTTTTGTCTCATGTAGAGTGTAAACGTACAAGAGTTTGACAATATTTGTAATAGAAAATCATAATTAGTTGCAGAAGACCACAGGGATGAAGTGAAATTACTTAACTCTAATTATAATTATACATTTGGTGTCCGTGCTTAATTCATAGCGTGATGGGAGCGGTACATTTTTTCAGGCGGCATTTCTTTTTGTGTCTAAATTTTATTTTTTTCCCCCATAGCTCTCAAACTTATAAAAAATAGGATGTGGGAAAAATAAAAGGAAAATTATTTTGGATTGATGCGTGCCTTTCACTAAGGGAGTCCTATTTGAAGGTTGTATGAGAAGGATATGGGGTGTGGGATGCCTAAAGGAGGCGGGTGGGTTCGGGAAGGTAGTGAGAGAGAGTACCTATGGTGGAGTATTATTATTATAAACATAAACCATATAATAATATTGAAATAAATAAATCATCGGTTATAAAGTATTAAATTTAACAAAAATGCTTGACGTCGACATTTTTATGCGCAATTTTACAGAAAAATACGTAAGCCGTAAATTTGGAATAAGCGTTGGTCACATGAAGGTTCGTCGCGTGGGGGTAATATCCAGATCTAGCTAAATAACTGAAATAAACTTTGACTCTGTCATTCAAGACTTGACGCTCCATGAAAAAGCTACAGAAATAAATACATTAACACGCTTACGCTAATGGCAAAGGGTTTAGAATCTGTTATAAAAGAAACACGTTTATTTATGCTCAGTAATTGTTAATAAACTATCTTGATTTCGATCGAATTCGAAAAAACAGCAAGTTAGAGGCTGCTCAAGGTGGCACAGCTTCTTAATGTACCACTAGTTTTCCATTAAATAAATAAAATATAAACAAGATTATGGTACCAACTTCTTCGTCACGAATAAATAGAAGTTCTCCTCTTTTCTTACCAGAAAACACCCACCTACGTTTCCATATTTTAATAATAAAAACCTTAGGTGTCAGTTAGAGAGGGGCAACTGGTTCATGACACCGAAGCCCGGTAGGGGCCTCTGACCTGCCTGCATATGGCCATAATTCGGAGCTTTTTTCATCTGACCTGTGGAGTACCTAGAGGAGCCGTGTTATCCCCAGTACTTTTCAATGGGTATACGTCTAAAACTGTCGGAGCCCGGTACTAGAACACAACAGCTGTTGCTTTCGATGATGACATCGCGGTGTACAGTAGCATCATGAGTAGCAAGTTAGCTCTTAGACGCGCAGAAGCAGCCCGTAACCAGATCAGCGAGATATCGGGGAAACTCAATATCTCTGTAAACGCGAGTAAGACTGACTGCGTAACTTTCTCATTCAAAAAAGGAATAAGTCTACTGCCTACTACACACACTGTAGGAGCACAGCAAAACTTTGAAGTTCTCTCAATTTATCTGGCCATTAAAATGGACTGCCGTCCGTTACGAGGAATTTTCGTATTTTACGAGGAAGTTGAAACAGACACGTATAAAGTCTTAATGACTTACACACTTACTGGCTTCCCCCAATCTACCACTGCGTCTCAAGATCATGGTTTATAAGGGTGTACACGTACCCGCTCTGCTGTACGGTGCACCGCTTTTTAGTCATTTGACTGAGGTGACTCCAACAATGTCAAAACGGGATGCTCTGACATACCCTGTTTAACACGACTACCCCCGGTCCGTTCCCCTTTCGATGGCAGAAGGCAATCGACGAAGGAACGCTCTAGTTTTAAGTTAGTATGTAAGTTTAGTTTAAGTTCCCCCCCTCTCTTTCTCTCTCACTCTCTCTCTCTCGCTCTCTCTCTCTCTCTCTCTCTCTCTCTCTCTCTCTCTCTCTCTCTCTCTCTCTCGCTCTCTCTCGCTCTCTCTCGCTCTCTCTCTCTCTCTTTCTCTCTCTCTTTGTTTTTTTTTAACATTGCTATGTTTTCTGGCATTGTAGACCTCACACCTTTGTCTCGCTAAAACTAGTACCTTCTTGGAAGAGATATCTTCCATGCGGACAACGGTCTTTGGGGCCCTACAAACTTTACCTAGCAGCGTCTTCCCGAGCGATCCAGTCTGCCTCTCTCCAGTTCACACTCACCTTTGGGATCCGGATGGTTTTCGCCTACCCTTAGATACCGAGTGTGAAATCGTGGTCATTCCAAGACCACATTACCTATAGTGCCTACCCTGTACCTTCTCTTGAACATACTCGACTGTCGGGGCATACTTTCCAATATCTTATGTAATCTAATCTATATCAATAAAGCAGCCCGGCGACTAGGCCGCCAGCAAAGGTCAAAGACCTACCTCTACTAAAAGTCTACTGCCTACTAAAATTCCCAAATCACCATCGAACAGTTTCGTTAATTATTAGCGATGTGTAAATGATTTAGAAACTGACATCTCTAATCCAATGCCTCTTACTTCAAGAAAATATTCCACGGAAATCTTAAAGAGCTCTAAAATTTCTTGTCTGGAAACCCTTTCTTTCGTAGGTATTCTGGTAAAACCGCCAAAATCCGCATTCGTTTAATTTTTTTAAGGCATCTTTGTTTTTAATCAAAACCATTAATTGTTATTTTTTCGCCCCTCTGTTTTTATGCCCTTGTACTTTTGTCTACTGAGACTACTTGGAAAATGCCGTTAAAACGCATTGAAATCAAATTATTAACTTGACAATTACAAAAGAAATTTTTCTCTATCAGTAGGGATAATTAAGCAATTAAATATCTACTCGTGCTGTCCAAAGACTTGTAATATACGTTGGTATTAGTAGACAATAATTAAAAGAAGCCTTATTTGGCATAGAGCATAAAATTTTGGGATAGACTTTTACCTAAACACCCTAAAAATAAAAGCGACCCCATTCAAAATGATTAAATAATTAGTTACCTATTGAAAAAAATGTTATGTTGGTTAGAGTATCGTATTCAAGTCCTTAACGACTTTATTAATAATATGGTAAATATTAGATATATACAACTTTATTGTGATAAAATTACAATCTGCCTTATTGGAAAATAAGTAATTGTGATAAATGATCAATTCACACAATATTCATTTACTCGCTCATTCATACAGTATTTACAAACAACCCAGAAACATCTCAAGTCAGCATGGTTGTCACCTCCCTCGCATGCGAAAAAGGAAGCGGAGTCTTGGGAAGTTCTTCACGCTCCTTCACCCGCGTCACTGGATAAGAGCCAGTGGAGGCTGACCAAGAGCGCGAGAGCCCCACACGTGCATGATTGGAGAAACTGGCCATTTCCAGGACTCGTATTTATAGCATGTCACGAGGCTACTGCTGTTTAAGTCGACGAGGAGGATTGTAGGGATGAGTGGCGCAATGTAATGACTGTGCTAGGGGGTTAGGTTGGTTGGATTGGTTAATATGGAATTTCATAATCTTAGAAGGGATCAGTTCAAGAATGTAGCGTATATTAAGATCGTTATGAAGTGTTTTGTTGATGACGTAATAAGGGGCATTTACTATTGTTCTCAGGACTTTTGATTGAAAGGATTGGATACGGTTGATATTCGACTTTTTTGCTGTCTCCCATAGCTCTATTCCGTATGTCCAGAGTGGCTTAAGTATAACTTTGTAGATTACTAATTTAATTTCTATTGAGAGATGGGATGTCCTTTGAAGTACAGTTGTCGTAACCGTGTGTTTAGTTCATGTATTTTTAGCCTCGTATGTGGGTTCCAGGTCAGTCTTTTGTCGAGATGGAAGCCTAAGTACCGTCTCGGATACAGAGAGAGGAATGGTAATAAACTAAACTATGGGGCAAGACTTGCGACGGAGGGTGAAGGTAATGTGGGAACATTTTGCTTCATTAACTTTGAACCGCCATTGGTTGCACCAATACTCGATCTCATCAAGGTGTTTTTGTAGGTTATGGGATGCTATATCGGGGTCTGAATGGGATGACAAGACTGCAGTGTCATCTGCAAATGTGGCCAAGAAGGTATTTGGGGTAGATGGGGCATCAGCGGTGTATAGGTTATAGAGGATGGGACCCTGTACTCTGCCCTGTGGAACCCTTGCTTTTATGGGATAGTAGTTAGAATATTCTAAACCCTCTCCGACCCGGCCTCTGCCCGGCTGGCGTCAAGAAAAAAATCAAATAGGTAAACCTGTGGTCTTTGACCTTTCCTGACGGCCTAGTCGCCGGGCAGCTTTATTGATATAGATTAGACTACACAAGATATTGGAAAGTATGCCCCGACAGTCCATTATGTATAAGGTACAGGGTAGGCACTATAGGTAATGTGGTCTTGGAATGACCACGATTTCACACTCGGTATCTAAGGGTAGGCGAAAACCGTCCGGATCCCAAAGGTGAGTGTGAACCGGAGAGAGGCATACTGGATCCCTGGGGAGACGCTACTAGGTAAAGTTTGGTGGGCCCCAGAGAGCGTCGTCCACATGGAAGAGATCTCTTCCAAGGAGGTGCTAGTTTTAGAGACGAAGGCAGAGAATCCAATGTTCGACTAGGAAGGTGTGGGGTCTGACAAGGCCGAACTAATACATAGCAAGGCTAGGATATAGAGGTCTTCATTAATGAGAAGGCCAAATTTTGAAACATAAGTGCAGCTGCAAGTACCAGGCCCGAGGGGATTTTTAATAGTCGGTTTTTATTTCTCTCAACCCCTGTGAGCATTATTTTTTTTTAAATAAATAAAAATTATTAACAGAACTAAACGTTTTCTGAGGGTTTCTCTTTTAAATGCATAGCTTATGTATTGTAAGGAGTGCATGTCTTAAAAGCTAACGTAAAGGGACTAGGTGATGGGGCTTACCTTCGGGTTACAATAGAGGGACTAAAACCATGAATAGTCGGCTAAAACTATGGGGTATATATAGCCAAAAGTAGCCAATGAGCTCGGATCTTATTTTGGCCAATCGCATTCCTGGCAATAAGGCGAGGTTTTATTTTGGCCAATCGTATTGCAGGCCTGGCTCTGGATAGCTGGTAAGCCCGGAAGCGTCTTGACCGGGGCCCAGGGTACCAGGGCTGGTTATTTGACCCCTGTTGGGCCTTCCTCTGAGCTCGTCTGCAGCTATGTATTTTATTGTTTACAATATTTACACTTAGGCAGATTGTAATTATTGCACAATAAAGTTCTGTTTAATAATAAAAAAAAAAAAATAATAATATTTACACTGATAAGACTTGTGTTTTGGTAATATTATTTACATTTGTTTAAACTAATTTAAAACATATTATAACCATTTTATAATATATGTATATTACAATAGAGTAGAGGGTGATTTGTCTTATGTAGTTAACGGTCGCTACAAGAGTTTTTCAAATATTTTTGAGAGGATAGGGAGTAGGCTAATTAGGCGGTAAAATTAGGAATCATTGGGTGTTTAACCGAAAAGGACAATAATAGAATGATTCCGAAGGCGAGGTAAGTGCCTCGTTTGGATAATGCAATTATAAATGTAGGTTAGGAAGATTATGGCTTTAAGAGGAAGTTGGAGAATTTGAGGAGTAAGGAGATTATATCCGGGAGATTTTCGGTGAGGTAATTTTTTCAGAAGATATCGCCTCAGAGGGGTCAACGGCGTTTGGCGGAAGTGAGAGAGATGTAAAATATTAATTAAAAAAAAAAAAAAAGGTTTAAATTAGAAAAAATAAGTATAATATTCTTTGTATATATAATATCGTTGGAAGTAAATCAGAGGGATTTTGTATGATTTTTCACATGTTTTCTTAACTGATCAGTATTTTATCAAATTGAGGAACCTATCAGTACATTGGACTATTGAGAAAATTAGATCAATTGCAGCTAGATAGACTAATTGCCTACTCCGAAGGTGGAGGATTTAATTTGTAATAGGTGTGGGTTAAACTTCTTTCGTTCTTCGACTTGCTGTCTATATGTTTACATTTATTGATGGACGGATTCATGCTCTATGATACAGTCGTAAAAGTGATCCAATAAATTTTGAGTGTAATTTCAATGGCACATAAATATTCAGGATGGTAGAATATATCATTCATACGAAGAAAGAGTCCCTTTCTGTGAAGCGAAAAGAGAAATGATAGGCGGGCGACGGTAGTGATCGCGAGCCGGAAATGGCCGGAGAAGGGTTCGGCTACACTCGGCTCCCACATAACCGAGCTCCGATGAGGAAAACCAGCCAGTAACAAATATGAGGACCAAGACTCAGCTGTTTCCATCTCATGTCCTCCAGGGTTGGACTCGCATCGTACGTAAATAATTATTGCTATTGCATTCTTTTTATGTCTTATCGAGCTAATTAGTTCGTACAATTTGTTTAAAATAATACCTAGTGAATTAGATATGAAATAAAATTAAAACTGCCTTCATAGAGCACTTTAATATGTGATAACGAACTTCAAAAATTTCAGTTTTTGTACTTCATAGTTACCAGTAATTGCCATACGTTCATAAAAGTAGTTGCTTCAAGGAAGGGTCTTTCCTCGCAGTTTTTTTTAAACATTTACCGACTGAAATTTCAAATATATCCATGAACGAAAATAGTAATTAAAAAGACCATTGAGGACAATTTTGTTTTTAAACTTTTCCGTTCACTGAAAACCGCTTTTAACCAAAAAAATACGTAAAAACGAAACTTTATACCATTCCATAGCTTTTAAAAAAGTTCAAAATATAAAATGAATCTGTTCAGTCAAGAATTACAGGATGGACTTAATTCGTAATTAATTGTTTTACACGTACTTCCCGTCGTCATATATTTAGCCGAACATACACAGCGTAATCTGGAGCTTTTGTTGAACACATTCACATACTTGTTGACCACGAAGCCACTAAGTTACAATCGCACATCCTAACCGATGGAAATCTTCATAGCATACTAATGTGACATATCTAATAACCATTGGAATTCAGTCTAATGGGCGAGTTCTGCTATTAAGCTTTAGACATCTAAAAGTTACAATCCCCCCCTAGCTTTGACTTTTTTTCATTCTGAATAACCTTAGGGGCCGTCTGAATCCACAAGTTTCACTATATAGTAATTAGTCACTTAAAGTAACAGATTTGTAATCATTTATCACGCAAAAAGTCAAAAAGTTTTTACGAAGCCATTACCCGTCGAAGCTGTTTAAAAAAAACAAACCAAATCATAGATTTACAACATCCTAGACAATAGTAAAAGTTTGAAAAAAAAAACTTACATCAAGAGGAGAGTTTCAATAAACTTACAAACTTAAGACCGCTCCGCTGTGTTGAATCCAAATAACCACTGCTCTGTTCTTAGATTTTCGTACCATTGATTGCGTAGTCATAATCGCGGTCTGCTGACCAAACCGGCGTTTTACCACAAGTGACAAGTTTATCAAAAGATAAAGATTTACTGTCTTAAAAAAATGATAGTGTATATATCTGGTGTGAAAATGGCATAACAGCAAATACTGTAATTTAATAGGAGAGAGACAAAGAAATACTTTCTTTCGCGGTTTCAACAATCTCACATATATCATCCCCTTACCTAACTGGCTAACTATGATTACGAAGTTGTTTGTTCGGTAAATCAAGGTTTTCTGAAAGCTATGAAGTGTTTAATATCACCGAATTTGACTTGGGGGTATGCCATTGTTCCACCAGATTAAAGATATATGAATTGACGAGGCAATCATTATTAAATAAAAACTGCAAATGGCATCTCAGTGTAGGGTCCTTTTTTCAATCAAAAACAGCGAGTACAAGTTTCACACAAACCTACCCATAAATTCAGTAGGATAAGTTCATGGCTAGCCGTGAATTAAAACTTGACTGAATTATTTGTTTAGATATCCGCATTGGTTGATGAAATAAAGATTAGTCATCATTAAAAGTCTATTTAAATTTGATGAAAATCAAACATCTTCTTTTCATCAACCTAAGCCATGATAACCAACCAATAAAAAATTCATAAATAATACAATACGTTTTAATTCTGGTAAATTATTATAAACCCTAAAATTTTCTTAAAATATTGACTTTATAAATCGTATGCATTTTTATTTTGGTACATTTATTGGAAACAAGTATAAATCAGTAAATAAAATTGATATTGATCATTATAATTATAATTAATTGTCATTAATAAATAAATAATTAATTACCTACGAAAAGTAGTTTTTAAATTTATTTTTTGAATTCTATTTACTTGGTTAATCACCTCTATTCTGCGCTGTGTCTGGTGCAATGTAGCATTAAAGAACAACTTCACATATACTTATTTATTATGTATTCTGATCTTATGTGTCAATTTGGTTAGTTTGGCGGCCATAGCAACGAAATAGCCTGCCGCAACCGGATGGGTAGTGGAAGTGAGAAAATTTACTTTATTTCAGGATTTACATAATGCCTCTATAAACAAAATTGGATGAATCACGCCTTAAAGTACTCGCTTTGGTTGAGAACGTTCCCTGAGTTTTCCCAGGCCAACACAGTTGATATTTATTTCCTCGTGTTGGATAACAAGGAAAACTGTAGCAAGGAGATAGTCGATATGATTTCTCGATCCGGTGCTCCCCACCATCCTTCATGCTAAATTCACATGGTCATTTCCCCCATGAAACGACGATATGAACGGCATTCAATAGGATCATTCATTGACTTTACTGTTCCTGAAGGGCTGGAATTGGGAATCTAGGAGATAATAATTTACTTATATTATGAAACAAGCACCCCACAAAAGGAGAAATTATGGTGCTCAGGGGGGGGGGGGGTCAAGTAAAAGGCCTTTGGTTTTGATTTGTGCCTCTCTAGATTGTGACCTTAGCCTATCTCGTTATTATTTGTTGACTTGTACGTTTTATTGCACTCATATTTACCTTGTTTTTTTTGATATATAATTCCTTTATTGTGCTAAAATTACAATCTGCCTTGCTAGGCAATAAGTAATTAAGATATACGATCATTCATACCATATTTACATTTCATCATTCACTCGCTCATTCATTCAGGACATGATTGGAGAAACTGGCCATTGCCAGGACTCCCACTGTCACTTGATTATAGCAGGTCACGAGGCCACTGCCGTTTCAGTCTCCGAGGAGGATTATAGGGATGAGTGACGCAGTGCAGTGACTGTGCTACAGGATTAGGGTGGTTGGAAAGGCTACTGTGGAATTTCGTAAACTTGGAAGGGATGAGTTCTAGAATGTAGGGTATATTAAGGTCGTTATGAAGGGTTTTGTTGCTGACATAATAAGGGGCATTTACTATTGTTCTCAGGACTTTTGATTGAAAGGATTGGATACGCTTGATGTTCGACTTTTTTGCTGTCCCCCATAGCTCTATTCCGTATGTCCAGATTGGTTTAAGTATAACTTTGTAGATTAGTAGTTTATTTTCTATTGAGAGATGGGATGTCCTTTGAAGTAGTCTGTATAGTTGTCCAAAGCGTCTGTTTAGTTCTTGTCTTTTTAGTCTCGTATGTGGGTTCCAGGTCAGTCGTTTATCGAGATGGAAGCCTAAATACCGTACTGTCTCGGATACAGGGAGAGGAATAGAATTAAAATAAACTAGTGGACAAGACTTGCGACAAAGGGTGAAGGTAATGTGGGAACATTTTGCTTCATTAACTTTGATCCGCCATTGGTTGCACCAATAATCGATCTCGTCAAGGTGTTTTTGAAGGTTATGGGATGCTATGTCGGGGTCTGGGTTAGATGACAAGACTGCAGTGTCATCTGCAAATGTGGCCAAGAAGGTATTGGGAGTAGAGGGGACATCAGCGGTGTATAGGTTGTAGAGGATGGGGCCCAGGACACTGCCCTGTGGAACTCCTGCATTTATAGGATAGTAGTTTGAATATTCTAAACCACAGCGGACTTGGAAGAAGCGGTTTGAAAGGTAGGACTGTAGGATTAGGTAAAGGGTCTGTGGTAAATATCTTTTGAGCTTGTAGAGTAAACCTGCGTGCCAAACCCTGTCAAAAGCTTGAGCTATATCAAGAAAGGCAGCAGTGCAATACTGTTTGGTTTCAAGGGCTGAGGAGATGTGATCAACAACGCGAAGGCCTTGTTGAGCAGTGGAATGCCGTTGGCGGAAACCAAATTGGTGTGTAGGAAAAAGGTTTTTGGATTCAATAATTGGAAGTAGACGTTTTAGTAGAAGTTTCTCAAATATTTTTGAGAGGATAGGGAGTAGGCTTATTGGACGGTAAGATGAGGCGTCATTGGGTGGTTTACCGGGTTTGGCGAATAGGACAATAATGGAATGTTTCCAGAGGAGTGGGAAGTGCGTCGTTCGGATAATGCAATTATATATATAGGTTAGGAAGATTATGGCTTTAGGAGGAAGTTGTTTGAGAATTTGAGGAGTAAGGAGATCATATCCAGGGGATTTTCGGTAAGGTAAGTTTTTCAAAAGGTATTTGACCTCAGAGGGATTAACGGCTTTTGGTGGAAGAGAGAGAGGAATAGGTGAAGTGAGGAAATCTTCCACAGTTGTGCTGTGAGTATGGCTTTGATGAGTTTGTTTTTTTTTTTTGTTTTTTTTTAAACTTATTTATTAAATTTGTACATCAATAGTACAATAAGTCTGATTTGTTGTCAGCAATTGAGCATACTGGATTTAGAAAAATAAATTGTGATTCTCTCCCCCCCCCCCCGGCCACCCCTACGGTAACCTCAACTATATTTTGTAGCTCAAGCCTAAACCCAAGATCTTACTTTAGCAATTAAGTCCTGTAATGAGATAGAAAGCTGCTTGATATGGAAAAGCAGACCCCAGACCCCTTCCTTCTTTCCGGAATGAGCTAAAAATATCTTCAGCTAAAATAAATATTGTAAGATCCGACGTTTTTCCGCTCTTAGTTCTGGGAAAGTCAGCGAATGCTTGAAATATATATTATTTGGTTACTTATTTAATGTTATTGATAATATGAAGATCAGTCAGGTGTACCCGGCAATCTAACCTCTTTTTTGCTGAAATTCGGTCAGACAAGCTATTTGCTTTTTGTGAACGAACTGATTGGAATGTCTGTAGTATCTGGTACGAAAACAGGAAAATAATACTCACGTTTTTAACAGATGAAAGTTTATTTCATTATTTGAAGATTACAAGAACGTAGAACATGTCCGGGGAAATCGCCTTTCACCTGTTTTCGGTAGTGGTCGAATAAGTGATCTCATGTAACTGAAATTTTAAAAGTATATTCAAAAACGCCCCTAATTAAGTAAGATCAGTCATACTTGAAGCATGAAGAAACAAAAATTAAAAATATATGTTTTAATCAGATCAAGTCACTTTAAATCAGATTTAATAGCTTGGAAACTACTTAAGATTTGAATTGCTAATTGTTCCCTAGGTCAAGAGATTGAACAAAAACATGCTAACAGTACAAACTACCTTTTCTCCTTGTTTGAGCAAGTTTATTGATAATTACTAGATTGGTTTTTATCAATATTTATTTTATTTGTTGAAAACGTAATTTTTTGTGAGGCTTAGCAAGTAAAATGTTTTTTAGATCAAAAATCCGAGACGAAACCGAGTTAGAGTCTATGGTTACTTTTATAATTCTTGGTATACATTACATCTATTTTTTTTATTTCTGATACCTGATGTATCAAAATTTTAATAAGCTAAATAAACAATATAGTCAATCTTTGATATGATTCCTTGGAAATTTCCTCTCTGGTCATACGCACACACTTGATAGATTAAATTTTAACACTTCGCTAGGATAGGGAAAAACGTGGTGGTTTTGATTGATCTTCTCCTAAAAGATGAAGAACTAATTGTGATATCTGCCAGCTGATACATTTTTTTTAATCATGTCACTTTTGTATTTTGAAATATTTGTCTCCATTGAATTTCAGTTTTATCTAATATTATTCAAGTCCAATGCACTGAAGGGATTTACACACTCCCATTTAATTAGTTTATGAGTAAACAACTTGTATTCCAAGGATCCAAGGAGGCGGTCCGAATGTGCACCAATCTCTAGGTTTTCCCCAACTCAAGAGAGCGGACGAACGAACGGCCCAGCGTTCGTCAGAAGATCTGTGATTTTCTGAAACCGGCGGTTTTCACAGCTGGGGAATTTCGTGTTGATTGTTTTTCCAATTAGAGAGCCCTCACTTGGGTTTAAAAAGGTATGATTAAATTACTTAAATAGCTTTAATTACTTTCGGGTAAACATGACTCATTTATCGTCATATACTCGAATGACGCAATGAGTGCGCTAATGAGGTACTGATCAAGGTTTAAGAGTAGTCATCACCATTCGTTACTGGTCATTTGCTTTCAAGATAGAACAATCTGCTGACCTGGGTTCTCATAAATTCAAGTTGTACTACATTATTCAGTTGTCCCCCTTCGTTTTAAAAAATATTGTCTTTATACTTGTGCTCCTAATCATATTTTGATAGATACCTTGTTTCTGGCAGAGTAATATGTTCATCTGGAGGGTAACACAACTTTTTGGACTAACATATACTACGATAAGATGGAAACGGTTGATGTCCCATCTTCAATGACCACTTTAGTGTTTGTTTATAAGAATGGCTGGTGAATTTAAGGTCTACTGCCTCGACATTGTTAAACTGCCTGCCGCCACAAATAACATCACCAGATTTCTGATACTTTTTCTAGGCAAAGAAACTAAGTTTCTTTAACCTTTTAACTGTAAATCCCTCTCTGAATCAGGAGTCACATCAATAACACTAAATGTTTGCATAATAAAATCCATTAGACGAGAATTCTCGTTCTTGTTTCATATGTTTCTGCCATTATTCAAATAACTTCATTTTTGAAAGAGACCTAACGATTTGAAAACATAAATTAATATTAGTGGTCAAAATGGTATTTAATTATATATCATCGTGCAGCTTAAGAGTGTCCGAACAATTAGGATACATGTGGATACAAAAAATTGTTGAAAAATTAAAAACAAAAAAATATTACAATTTTTCAAACCCTATAATAAGAGACATATTGTATCTCATTTGAACCAAATTTTAAATTAAATAAAACAAATATTTACCCTCTAAAGCAAAATCCATCACAGCAACGGCAATATATTTCGCTTCAAATTTTGTTAGATATTATTAAAAGCACTGAAAAATTGCAACTAAATTGCTTAAATAAACTAGCTTATTACTCCCAATTCTTAACTCATTGCTCTAGGTTGTTTGCTATAATTGTTACCTCGAATTCTGTTCTTGTTTTTGTTAGTTGTGACTCGCGTAAAAATATGTTATGTTCAGGTGTGGTACCGAATTAATGTTTGTTAGAGACGCGCGTTGATTCCAAAATGTAGTTAATCATTTTTTGTATTCTCAGGTACAAAATAATATTCAATATAATATTTGCTAGTCTAGTGTAACTATTGTCAGATTTATTTAACATAAAATATTATCTTTAAACGGCCAGACAATTGTTTTTCTTCTTATACGTTATTCATAGGGGATTCTGTCGAAAGATAATAACGTTATTTTCATTTTATCATCACCTTTAACGTCCCACTTGACTGTATACGTTATAAACAATTTATTAATTAATTTATTTAGAATGTTTCCTACATTGTTTCCCTCTGTCAACCCATATTCTGTCATTTATTTCTCAACCATATTTTTATTAAAAATAAAATGATATATTGGAATAGTAATCGATCGCCTTAGAATACTATTTACATATTGTTGTAATTGATTTTCAGTTTTATATATTTACTGCAAAATATGATATTTTTATTCTTCCACCAATTTATTCTTTATCTTTCTCAACTTGTGTGCACATCGAAATAGAAGTACATACCATATTCGTGCATTATTTCCCTCATGCACCGCATGGGTTAGGATGCAGTCCCTAGACAGAATATGGATTTTGTTCCCTTTTTTATTTGCAGCATTAATTTTGAACTACGAACGAAATACTTGTGTAACTAATCGACTTCACTTCACACTATACCGCTTACTACATACAATGAACATTAAGATCGTTGCGGTAACCAAGAGGACGGGTACTGTTAATGACCTTACGGCGTGACCTTCTGTGTAATGACAATAAAGGCGTTAAAGCTTACTTCAGTGGGAGGAGCACGCGACAAACATCTGTGACCTTCGGCTTTCATGCCTACCATATTAAAACTACCAAATTTATAACTGCTCATTTTAGGTTTGCATTTTTATAAATTGTTGAGAGGTAAACGAGTTCGTCCAAGGATGCCTGGCTGTTTTTTGTTTTTTATAATGGTCAAAATTTGTTTATATCCATTATAAACTGAAATGTGTTTTTGGAATTTTAAAGACTTAGAAAGTGAAGCAGTACTACATGAGGGGTGGGTCGGAGAATTAACTAGGTTTTAATCAAACGTTTGTAAAAAAAATTACTTGGAAATTTTGAACCTTTTGGGAATGCCTACGGAATTATCTTTTTATAGTATATTATTTAATTAGATCTTGATCTTAGGGAAAACATCAGAACTTTAAATGTTAAATTTAAAGCTTCTGACATTGAAACTTGAGAAATCATAAAAATAATCAATTATTATTTATTTCAATTCTGGCAGTATTGTTTTCGTTTTATTTTAACAAAAATTAACTACCATGTTTTTAGGTATTAAGGAATTGTAGAACATACCATTGTCGTTGAAAATTTTCACATTCTGCCAGAGAGACAAAAGACGTTCGACGACGGCAAAAATTAGAAGGCAAATGCCTTGCTATAAAAAGTTTATTGTTGTTGCTGTGATTATGAGAAATTAGTAAACCATAAATAGATTAAGTTACTTTGTCCTTGTATGTCATGAGATAAATCCTTTTATTTCCCACTAAATATATACTGGTTAGCATATAGTTATGTAATTGGAGCAATTAAACTGTTAGGACTGCATTGATTATTTTTATAAACTGCAAAGCAAGAGATTAAAAAATACATTGGTATTATATCCTCATCACGCGCCATTTAAATAATACGATTCTATAGTCAAAGTATTAAATTTGATGCCAGTTTTGATTAATATTCTATAATTGTACTTGTACTTGATCTTATTATGTATAATCGATCAATTTTATTTATTTTTATATTCACTCAGAATTAGGTTTGTACCTAATGTTGGTCTTTTGAGAGGTTTTCTTTTTAAAATACGTTTTTCTACTAAGTTTCCTATGGTTCGGGAATGTGAGTCATGTTATATTTAATTAGGGGTGGTTGTTCAAGTTCGATTACATGGAAATGTATTAATGTTATTGTAGCGATATGTAGCGAAGCGCTAACTATATATGTAAATTAACATACACTCTGGTTCATAATGTATTATAATAGAAATGCAAATCTGTGTAAACTTCTGGTAATAAAGCATAGAGAGGTCGGTAGTCGTGAAACAGGTAACAGAGGGACGAAGGTCCTGCAATAAAACCCTAGAGGATAAGCCACTGCCCCTAATAAAATAGACCTTCAGTCACGTCCCGGCGGTCATAAAATCATGCCAGAAACAGTTTAGGTCACGTATCGCTTGACAGATGTGACATCATAAAACACACCCTTTTAGGCCGACGGTCATAAAACTTAAGGGGATTAGCCACCTGGGCACCAATAAAACAAACCCCCTGCAGACAGGCTCCGCATCCCGGTAGGGAGGGGAGACGGATATTTAAATAAGGGGTTTTCGCCCTGCAGAACACTCTGTTTCTTAGCCCCTACAGCCGCTTACTAGTCGCGATACGACCAGGGCCTCGGGGCCCTGGGAGTAAGCCCACTCAGCCTTCCGCTAGTCTACTCTCTCTATGTCTACTACCTATACGACGGCACTTTGCCTCACAGCCTCTAGCAGACCTCTGACGACTTGTACCTATTACGCTGCCGATCTCTCGCTCGAACTCTAAAACTGGTCTTATTCTTTATGAACCTCAGTGTCTTGTCGGGACACATCCCTATCAATAAATGGAGTCAGATATTAACGCCTACATGGAACATGGTCCATGTTATAAACTACAACAATCCGCACTTGTCACCAGGGCTAGAGTGATCAGGCACTCCCCTAGTGACGCCCCCCCCCCCCCCGACAATTGTTGACCTCCGACAATTGTCCACTTTTTCCGACAATTGGTGACCCTCGACGTGCACCAGAAGCTTTTCCGACAGTTATTTAATATCACACGATGAACTGGAGTAATGTCTTAACCTTGACTGATCTGCCCATAGGTGGCTGAAGGAAGAACCCTTGAAAATTGCGAAATGCTCATTAGTCAACCAACATTGGACGGTGTTGAACTGTCCTCACTGACTTGGTTAAATCAACGGTTCTAAATTCCCACCATTTTACTCCTCACCTTCTGTAGTTGTCGGCCTATATTATAGCACTACTATAATGCTGGGCTGGTCCGGGTCCGGGTTTCTTTGGAGGTGACGGAATATGTTTTTGGTCATTTGTTCGATTATAATGTTCCTATTAAAGTACTGTATTTATTATTAAATATAAGTCAGATTTGGCCATTTTCCGTTCTTGGTTATATTTTTACATTGAGCATATTTGCCTGAAGGTCGGTTGAAGTGAAGGTGAAAAAAAATAATTCCATTTATTATCATTTATGTATTCTACATAAAGTGTCAAGTGTTTTATAAAGACGTAATTTTTCAAGGTGCCCCTTAAGTACGACAGACGTCTGAATAGTTTTTTTCGGAACCATGGCGAAAAAAACCATTAATTAATACTCAATAACAGATCAGGGTTTGTTCTTAGTTTAATATAAAACTTTCTTATTTTATTAATACCTTACTTATTACTTATTGTTATTTTTACAAGGATCTAAAATGGCATGTTTAGCAATTTTCTTGAAATTTAGATGGTATAAAATAAATTGTATTATCAGTACCTTGTCTCATATTTTACATGTGTGAAACTATTGTATAATTGCACACGATTATATAAGCGTCGCAGCTTGTAATGTATTCTATCCCCATTGTATAAATTATCTCCCATTGCGTAGCTTTAAGAGAAAGAGTACCAACCTGTAGTTAGGATACTACGGGAAAATGAGGCTTACCTTATTTGCCCCCTTATACAAAATGACCATACGTTTTGGAAATTTCAGAAGAGAATCATAATGGTGGTACTTAAATTGTTGAAGGTATATTCAACAACTCAGTAAAGAACCCTGGGAGTAAAGAGAATATTAACCTTTTTTGTGTTCATTTTATATATAATATACATATATAAGTTATATATCATTATATATATATATATATATTTATATACTTAATTTATCTTGGAATTGATTAGAGCATGTGTACTGAACTCATTGCATTGCCCTTCAAACATTGTTTCAGGTGATCGGCAGTTTTTTTTTTTCCGTTTCATATTTCATGTGTGAAAGGTTTTGAAGTTCTCTACTTTGCTCTACCAAGTAAATTTTCCGCCGAGGAAAGTGGGTTAAAACCTTTATTTTTGGTATGGAGCGGGGCTGTATCAGTCAACTTGCTCAGTACATATAGGACGAGGCAAATGCAGGAAAAGGTGCTCTCCTATTTCCAACTATGATGCATACCGTTTGGTATTTTGTCTCTGGCTATCTTCGGTTCATTTTATCCGCTATCAACTCCATTTTATTCCCTATCTATTTCTCAGTGTTAGTTTGAGACTTGAATAATTATCCGGTGAATTTGTCTGTGGAGACCTGCTGGAAACAGTTAGGAGACAGTTAAGCTTAGGCTAGTATACACATACTCACTATCACATCTTAAAAGTTACTGCACATGAAAGATACTGTAACTAAGTTTTTAACAGTTGTTTAAAGCACATGGCAATGGCTTGCCCTATTGTATTTCAGAACTGGATTCTACTTTTTTTTTAACGAGTTTAGACGAAATAAACCTGTTTTTATCATTCGAAACAAAGTTTTTCAAGTTATTATTGGAAAGTTAATATTTTGTACTACCATAAAATAATCTAATTTTCGGAAGGGAGCGGTGGATGGAAGTAGGTGGGGGTACATTACTCTATTAAACATATAACGTCATACAAAAGGGATTGGCCACTCAGAAATATTAAACATTATCTTTATTAATGAATTACATAATAAATTATTTAAAATTACGTATGCTCTTTATTTCATCAGCCGCCTTTAAGCTTTGAACCCCAAAATCTGAAAATCGATTTTGTGATTTATTATTTTTTTTAATGGTCCCACTTATTTTAAAAACTATTAGACAATTTGAGTGAAATTTTTTTTTCTACCGCTAAACTTTATGAAACACGATTTTCTAAAAATTTTAATTTTAATTAATTAATCCGTTTATCGCAATTACTGATTGCCTTATAAAAGGCAGATTGTAATTATAGACCAATAAAGAGTATTTGCCAGTAATTAATTAATCAAAGTTGATACTTTTCTATCCTGTTTTATTTATAGTTATTAAACAATTTTATTAAGATAAAATTACAATCTGCCTTTTATTAGGCAATGAGTAATTGAGATAAATGTCATCATTCATACTATATTTACAATTCATCATTCACTCGCTCATTCATACAATATTTACAAACAGCCCAGAGGCCCCCCAAGTCCACAAGGGTCACCTCCCTCACATGCGAAGGAGGAAGCGGAGTCTTGGGGAGTCCCCCACGCTCCTACGTCAGCCGCGTCACTGGATAAGCCAGCGGAGGCTGACCAAGAGCGCGAGAGCCACAGACGCTCAGGCATCCTGTTTTATTGAATTAAAAGTATGAACTATGTAGTACAATACCAAGGAAGCAGTAAATGATAAACGAGACAACTTATTTAAATATCTGTGAAAATCGCACATTTTTGTACATTTAAAAAAAAAAAAAAAAAAAAATTTGATTTTTGGATCTGATCCGTGTTTGTTAACTAAACCATTTGTGAAGAAAAAATAATCTTTACTATTTAATTCCGCTTAATTTAACCCAGTAAGCTTACCCACAAATTATACCACATTCGTAATGCCTATGTGGTTTTAGTCGTAAAGAAATTTAATCACATCTACTCAGCCCTTCAAACCAAACAGTATTGCACTGCTGCCTTTCTTGATATAACTCAAGCTTTTGACAGGGTCTAGCACGCAGCTTTGCTTTACAAGCAAAGGAGGATATTTCCCGTAGACCCTATTCCTAATCCTACAGTCCAATCTTTCAAACCGCTTCTTTGAAGTCCGCTGTGGTTTAGAATATTCTAACTTCTATCCCATAAAAGCAGGAGTTCCACAGGGCAGCGTTCTGGGTCCCATCCTCTATAACCTATACACCGCTGATGCCCCATCTACCCCCAATACCTTCTTGGCCACATTTGCAGATGACACTGCAGTCTTGTCATCCCACTCAGACCCCGATATAGCATCCTATAACCTTCAAAAACACAATGATGAGATCGAGTATTGGTGCAACCAATGGCGGATCAAAGTTAATGAAGCAAAATGTTCCCACATTACCTTCACCCTCCGTCGCAAGTCTTGCCCCATAGTTTATTTTAATACCATTCCTCTCCCTGTGTCTGAGACAGTACGGTATTTAGGCTTCCATCTCGACAAAAGACTGACATGGAACCCACACACGAGGCTAAAAAAACAAGAACTAAACAGAACCTTTGGACAACTGTACTGACTACTTCGAAGGACATCCCATCTCTCAATAGAAAATAAACTACTTATTTACAAAGTTATACTTAAGCCAATCTGGACATACGGAATAGAATTTTGGGAAATAGCAAAAAAGCCGAACATCAAGCGCGTCCAATCCTTTTAATCAAAAATACCTGAGAGCAATAGTAAATGCCCCTTATTACGTCAGCAATAAAACCCTTCATAATGATCTTAACATACCCTACATTCTTAAACTCATCTCTTCCAAGTTCATAAAATTCCATAGTAACCTATCCAACCACCCTAATTCCCTAGCACAGTCATTACAATGCACCACTCATCCCTATAATCCTCCTCAAAGACTAAAACGGAAGTGGCTTCGTGACCTGCTATAATTAACTGATGGTTGGAGTCCTGGCAATGGCCAGTTTCCCTAATCATGTCCTGAGTGGCTGTGGCTCTCGCGCTCTTGGTCAGCCTCCGCTGGCTCTTATCCAGTGTCGCGGCTGACGTAGGAGCGTGGGGGACTTCTCAAGACTCCGCTTCCTCCTTCGCACGCGAGGGAGGTGACAACCATGCGGCTTCGTGGCTGTTTGTAAATATTGTATGAATGAGCGAGCGAATGATGAATTGTAAATATGGTATTAATGAGAACATTTATCTCAATTACGTATTGCCTATAAGGCAGATTGTAATTTTATTTTAATAAATATTGCTGTTAATAAAAAAAAAAAAAGCTATAAATCGCTAACCACTTGTTTATTGTGGCGTTATCTTTGAGTCCTGTTCGTATTATTGACGTTTGAGTGAACTAATAACATAGAACTCATAGGATCTGTTAGTAATCCGGCAAAGATAAATTAGGGTCTTATGTGCAAAACCTCCTTTGAAGCTTCGATACTTTTTGTTTGAAAAGCTTTTTCGTTTGGCACTGCTGTGAAAACAGTTTCCTCCCGTCCCCCACCCAGAGGCAAAGAAATATAATTACAAGTCCTGTCCTCAACTTTCACCTCTTTTCCTTATGATTAACTGTAAGAGTAATAACAGCAATTTAAACATTATATTATTCTGTGTCGGGAAATAGAAACACGAACTCCGCATAAATGCCGGGTTTCCCTCAACAAGTTGATGTTACTGTGATATTTCTGCTCATAGCATTTTCCGCTGACGCGACTTTATTATCTCCCATGAGTAGCGGTAAAAGGTTGGTAAACATAATGGTGCAGATTTTCCTTTTACGAAATAGAGCCGTTCATGAACGTTCATTTTTAAATTTGCGCTCCCATAATATCTCGGTTGGAGATGAATTTTTTTTAATGTTTCGTTGAGTTTGCTGGAATTCTTTTGTATTATAAATTTTAATTAGTGCTCAATGGGAATAAATAAACATTTTCTAGCTCTGTAGTCCAGTTTCAATTCGTTAAAAAATTGTCAAATTCAGGTTGTTCTTAATTTGTCTTGTTATGAACAGTTCTTACTGTTCCCCTGAATTAGCAACGAGTGTTAAAAAAGTTATTTTACATATATGGTATCATTTCTAATGTTACTAGAGTAGACTGAGTTTCTTGTTTTCTAGCGTACCTGTCTGATTAGGCCTAGTGTTCAAGAGTTCTCTGTTCAATATACAGCCATGACTTTTGGAGGCCCACCTTGATATAAGGAAGTTATGGAAAGTATAAATCAAGGTTGTCTTAATTAATTAATTAATCGGTATTAAAAAAAAAGTTTGGATTGGATACGAAATAAAAGTTTTGACAAAATTTGTATTTTGTATTTTTAAAACTATAATTACAAAAGAAGTTTTACGTGATAGCCCTGAGATACTAAAAATATAATCAACCCCATTGGGTCAATAATTAATAAAGATTATACATTAATACAAAATAAATAGCTTTCTCCACATTGAGTAGGGCATCAAATTATTGATTTAGACTAGACGACCTGATTAATAATAAAGTATGTACAATATGTATGTATAAGGACTTTAGTGGACTATAAATTAAATTTATTTAGCTTAGCATTTGACTTATATTGGGATGAGAAGATACAGGGTAATCATCTATCGTGGTTCTGACTCGATAATTATGGACAGGCAAATGTGCAACATGAAAACAATTAAATATGACAAAAATTGGCTTTGTACTAATGCCAAGATGCTTATATAGAACCAACCGAAGGGCAAGAAGTATCATAGTATGTCCTAATTTAGTACTGAGCTTTAAGCTGCTTGTATTACTGAATATTGAATCTTAAGTATTTGAAGAAAACGTCCGTCTTACTTTGTTTTGTTTTAATTACGTTTTGTCAACTTTTTAGAATATGTTGACGAGACGGATGTTATTCCCAGGGAGTTATGAAATAGAAATATGTTACGTGCAGTCAAATCCACAATAGTTATGTGACGTCAACGTCTATTCTCAGAACTCCATTTTGCGGGTCTCAGACGAAGCCATTTTTTTGACTGTCCAGCCCGAGGAGACCCTTTGGAACCGGTACGGGGCCACAGCGATTTGGGAGCATTGTAGAATCCACCTTTGAAATTTCGGTTGAATATGGAATTTTCATGGTAGTTTTATTTGGTGCACTGTCTTTGGTGATAAACTAGGTCATAAAAAATAATAAAGGGTCATTAATAAATTAAATTGCAATAAAAAATACATATTTCATCATATCAAATAGGATTTCAAATTAAATACCTTGAATTCGTAATTAATAAGATGGGGCTTTAGTGGGATATTATGACAAAAAGTCCTTGGAAGTATTCAACTGAAACAATACCCTTAATTGTGACACTTCCCGCTAGAATTTGTAGGACCGTCTAGTTTACATTGCGAAGTACGATCTCTGTTCGGGCTCAGTAACTGGGAAAGTTAAGCTCCACCTCCTGTGAGCCTCATGACAGCTCTAGATTGGACTGGACGCTGACGTGGTATCCATTTAAACACCCACACTGCGTCACACCTTCCAGAATGATCTCGATTTTTATTTTCTCTCTGGTTGGGAATAACATTGGAAAAATCCTCCTCGTCAATACATTTCCCAGAAATACAGCTAGGGATTACACTTCATCGTCACTCATACTATCAGCAGAAATCAGCTGCAGTAGGAATGTAATTTATAATAAGAATCGAGTCGAAAAAAATTGATTTGCCCAAAATTATATTTATCCTGCTTCAATAGTCAAACAAGTTTCGAAATTATTATTTCCCTATCACATTAGGTATGACACTGAGCTAATGAGAGTAATCAAAGCTAAAGAGATTTGATATTGACAAGGCTGTTGGGTGTGCAAGCACGAACGTATTGCTTAGGTGTGGAGGGCCAAACCTAAAATTTAGGAGGCTCCGGGTTCAATCCTTGTCAGACTTTTTAAGAGAACACTATAGTTTTTTGAGTCTAGGTTTCTATGGGAAAAGTAACGAAACGCTTGCCGGGTGGTCACGAGGGGGGTGCCTGGTTACCCTAGCCCTGGTGACAAGTGAGGGTTGTTTGAGTTTATAACCTGGACAATCGTTTCATGACGGCTTTACTATCTGACTCCATTTTCTGATAGGTATGTGCCCCGACAGTGCACTATGTTCAGGAGAAGAGGTACAGGGTAGGTTTATAGGTAGTTTATGTGGTCTTGGAATGACCACGAATTCACACTTGGTATCTGAGGGTAGGCGAAAACCGTCCGGAACCCAAAGGCGAGTGTGAACCGGAGAGAGGCACACTGGATTACCGCAGGAGGGCTGCTAGGAATTAGCCAATCATTATTGAGATTGGTGTAACCAATGGCATGCGGTTTCTTTGTCCTCTGGGAGAGGCTGGCAGGGTTCTTGGCCGAAGGTGGCCTCATCTGGCCTCCTACCTGGGACTGACAGCTGTGACCCATCTCATGTAACTACTTGGCACCCCGCAACGGTCGCTTGTTGTAACGGTTTGGCCATAGTGAAGTTGGTGATACCTGTATAGGAAATGCATGGGAAAAGAAAAAGTGAGCAATTCAAACGACTCAGTAATTTTGAAAGAACAATTGAACGCAAAACACGGTTGAGGTATCAAAATAAAGCTGTTAACATGTATATAAAGTAGTCGGAAAGAAAAATTCAACAGGAAAAGATGCTTGAGTAATGTTGTACTGCTAGTTCCCATATGAAGTCCGAGAATTCCGGGATTGTTAGATTATGTAAGTTCCAAAGAATGCTAATTTCGTTTTCTCTTTTGATTATTGCTTGCTCTAACATAGTAAGTAATTGTTTGACTGCGACTTTTCATGATGTATGAATTGATGATTCTGTAGGATTTTTTTAATTTGGTGTTCTGATTTCGTCATGGTTGTTTTGTTTTTTTAGAATAGGCTCTGGTGCAAGGTCGGGCAGACATCTTTCGGCAATGGTGTATCCAATTTTAAACATATTGCAATGCACGAGTTTTCATTTGAAAGAGTAAGTTCCAAAAGTTAAAACTACGAAATTATTAATACCCATTGGATCCCAAAATAAAAAGAGGTCAGAGTTCACCTTCTATCAAAAAAGCAACCCTCAAATATCTCAATTAGAAAGTAAAAAAGGGATGCTAATGTTAAATAATATTTAAAAAGCCAAGAAACGAAACATTCAACGAAATGTACACCATTTCAGTTGGCTATTTCCATCAAAATTAAGATCCAAATTTAAATTTTCTATACCGCATTTACAGTTTCAGATCTCAGTTAGGTAGCTTTTATTTCTTCAGTTTTGATAAATCCTTACTTTTACCTTAGGCTCCTTGGTTTCTATTCGATTTTGTTTTTGTTTCGTAAACGCATGACATATAGACATGTTTATCACATCACGTTGATAATTTAAATGCATGACTGAAAGCAAACGTCATAATCGTTTACCTTGCTGGATGTGTCACTCATATACGTCACGCCATTAAATTCTGTTTTTAAATCTCATTGATTCATTATTTTTTATGATATGTTCTATGTGCCAGTGGTTTATTCTGGTAGCATGGAATTCTTATACTTGCAGGTCGTCAAATCAGTGTGTGGTCCTGATAGGATGGCTTTAGGTCGCCAATTAATTTGTAATGGTTTTTACCCTCACAAAAAAAGTAGTTTGAACATTAGGGACAGTACAAAATTTGTTCATTCAATTGGTCGGAGCATAGTTATGCCAACGTCTGCCAGAGTGTAGCGTTGAAGGACATTATTGAGGAAAGATTGAAACCAGCCGTCAGGTAAACAGGTATAACCAACTAAGTGTCTCATTATGCTGCTACATTTTCCTGTTGATTTATTTCACTAGTGTGGCGATGTGCCTGGTTATTTAAAAAAGAAATAGGTTCGCTACCACAATTACTTTGATTGTAATAATATATAATTTGCGTTGAATCGCAATTTTCTGTTGCTGTAATATCATATGTCCGTTTAACGCCGGATGGTAAAACGGTTAAACGGTACAGTACTGCCAATAGTTGGGCATGACTAGGGATATTGATCTCAATAAACTGTTACCAGTAATTTTATTTCAGTTAAAAGAACTAGAATTTTCTGAGTGGCCGGGTGGTGGAAAGGATAATTGTTCTGGGTTGGCGACCCAATGGTTTTTATTATTTAAATATAAAATTACCTCCATGTGTCATAGGTGTTGAAAATGGACGGATGGAGAAAGAAAAAAAGAATTTTCGAACGCGAGTTTCATGAATCCAGGTTTTTTATATCGCTCACTCTGGCCAAGTTACGACATTATGTTTAATGGATTTTAACATAATGCCAGTCGTTTGAATATTCAATAAATAATAGCCCACATGCTTATAAGAAGTCAAGGAGAGATTGTCGTCCTTTAGTCAAGCGTTTTCCTCGTATGGCACGCAGTTTCCTTATACTCTCGACGATAACAACTCCACTTAAAAACTCACCAATTCCAACACACCCCGTTATAAATAGGCACGGTTCAAACCGGCTCTTCGGTCGTTCCTCAACGTTAGAAAATTCTCCAAAAACTAATTCATTTTTAAGTCTACTTGTTTTTTTGAAGTCGGGCATCACAATGTTTCCACCCGACTGTCTGATAGTCTTGATTATCGCATGTATGTGAGTTTCGTGTTCAAGTAAAACATACATGCAAATTAGGTTATATTTGATATTGTGAAGTGAGGAAGCTTGGACCATCCACTTTCAAACGACACCTTGTTCATTTTGATATATTAAACAAATTCCAAACAAGATAAACAAAAAATGACTCGCGTGCCCTTGCAACACAACGTGTTAAACCCCTGTAATCCATTTTGACACATGTCAAAATGGGAATAGCACTTTACGCAACGTTACCGCTGCGAAATTATTATCACCATTATGTTTAAATCTGGCTCTCCCGTGATAAATTGAAACACGAGGTGTAAAGAATACTAGCCATCCAGGCTCATATTAAATTTATCTAGGTCATACAAACAAGAAAGATAATTTTTTTTTCTAGCATCTTCCGAACACATCCCACGACGATATTTACCAGTTGAGACGGCCGATAACCATCGATATCCTCCTGATGTAGAATGTCGAATTATACATGTGAGTCAGAATGTTCCCAGCAGTGGCGTAACTATATCATCTGGGGCCCGTGGCAAATTCCTTTAATGGGGGCCCTATCATTAAGCTTTATTATACTTACGAGTAGTTTAGTTACCCACAACCAATAACAATTTTCAATTGAAAACAACATGGGTTTATACATTTACAATAAAATAACAATTTAATTTCAACAAGATATTTATTAAGAAAAATCTTTTCTCCGAGCTTTCTGTTCCGCAAAAGTATCTGAAAAATCATCGAAACACTAGCTGTAGTCACGGGAATCGTAACAAATAACATCAATGCAGTGCATACTTCGGGAAAGCTGCAGGACATAAAATGATTCTTTATTATTAATAAATCAGCAAGGTCTCTTATAGACAAACACTTACCTATTTCGTCAGTGAAAGTGGACCTAAAACTCAGAATTTCCCTGGCAAATGATTCAGATATGTCTTTTTTATATGTATCAACAAATTTCAGAGCTTTTTTTAATAGATCTGCGTCATTTAAACTTTGCAGAGTCGAAGGCTGCAAAACACTGAAATTGGAAACAATTTCATTCATCGGAAGGAAACGCGATTTCAGTTGATTAATAATGATGTCCAATACTCGATAAAATTTGTTCACTCTGAACAAGCTTTCCGGATCTTGCAGACGCTCATCTTCGCAAAGTTCGTCAAAATGGCGTTTTACCTTCCTCTGACGATTTTTAGAAAATTCAGGGGTGATCGACCATTTTTCTGCTACACTGTTTGCTTCCATTTTTAAATTTACAAATTCATGTCGATACCTTTCCAATTCTTCTAGGCAAATTTTCAAACGTTTTACGGCATTTGAAAGATCGGTGGCTTTAGAAGCTGCATCGGTGGTTTGTAGAATTTTGCAATGGAAAACCAATAACATAATAAAATTGTAGTTTTCGATCTTCTTTTTGTGTGAAACAGCTTCATTTATTTCATCTGATTTGCAATTTAATAGAATTGTTTTCGTTAGCGCTTTTTGGACTTCAACAAACCGAACTTTTAAAGCAAAAACGGCATCATAACGTCCAGCCCATCTAGTAGGGTTTAATGTTTTTAATGTTATTGAAGCAGAGGGCTCCCTTTCTTTGTTAGATACAAAACTTGATAAAATATTCCATCTTTTGATACTATGCCCAAAAAAATTATAAATTTGTTGAACTGTATCAAAAATTTTTTGCATATCAATGACCTTTTTTACTGCATCATTGAGTACAACATTTAAGTTATGAGCAGCACAGTGAACATATATGGCATTTGGTTCGACATCTTTTATGAATTTTTGAACTCCACCATAAGTCCCTTTCATTGTGTTAGCACCATCATATCCTTGTCCTTGACACTTATTTAAAGGAATATTTTTGTCATTTATGGATTTAATAATTTGTTTGGACATTGCTAAGGCAGTTTGATCCTTAACTTCATAAAATCCTAAAAATGTCTCTTTAATAACGAGTGCCTTTGGGATTCCCTTACCATCTTTCTCAATCATACAATAACGGTAAAGTTCACACATTTGATCAATTTTTAAAATATCTTGTGTTGTATCGAATATGATAGAGTAGAATGGTGCGGCATTTATTTCATTTAGGAGTGCATTTTCTACTTTTAGAACCAGGGCCGAAATTAGCTCGTTTTGTATTTTTGGACTTAAGTATTTTATCTGGCCCTTTGGTTTACTTAACAATTCTTGTAAAATCGGGTCGTATTTTCCTAATAACTCAACAATACTCAAAAAGTTTCCTTGGGAGCTTGGATCATTGCTATCTGCGTTCTCTCTGTGGCCACGAAAGGCTAAATTACATGTTGAAAGTGTCAGAGTCACATCCAGTAGTCCACAAAGTACTTGGCCCCAAAAAGATTTTTCTTTTTTGATCATGGATTCTTGTTCTTCATCAAGTGTTCCGTGTAGCCGCCACTGTTGATACGTAAGACAAGAATCCAGGTGAATTTTCGATGTCTCGTGTATTTCAATGGCGTCTACAATATGTTTCCAGTCATCATAGCCTTCCATCCAAACATTTTGTAGTTTTTTAGATGCCCGATTTGCGAATAACCAACACGGTTCACAATATGCTTTCTGAAGTATTAAAGAACAGGATAGCCATGTACGTTCAAGTTTCACGCCAGACTTGGAAACAATATAGTAATGTTTTTCGAGAAAAGATCTATTGCCACTATCTTTTAAGAAAGGGCCCTTAGGTTTACAATGTTCGTTTTCAATCACGAACCGTTTCAATTGATCAGTTAGCTCTTTAAAATTACCCTTGTCAGTAACATATGGCGAACAGACAATATTGTTTACACAAAAATTTGATTCACCTTGATTGTTGCTAGTACCTTGTTGCGGTTGTTCTGGATCTAGACAGACACTGGTGTCAGGTACTGCATCCGGTAATTCTGGTATACTTTTAGTAAGGTCCAATTCTACACTTTTGGAACACTGTTCACTCGCGTTTTCATTAATAAAGTCATCGTTCTTCAAGTACTGACTAATTTTAGGCAACTTTTTATTTTTTTCATCAGTCTCCCTCTTTCTCTTTCGTTTTTCGCTCCCACTTAAATATTTTCTTGAACTAGACATTTTAATATACAACTTTCACGATTAACTTTACTTTGCCACCATAGAAATGACCAGTTGTCAAAACAATCACACAAACAATCCGCAGTTAGTAGAGATCCGGAATCTGGGATTCCCCTAATTTAAAATAGCTCGCCCCCGCAACAGCGCTGTAGCGCCAAGAAAAAGTACTTTCTTGGTAAACAAAAATGAGGGAATTCCCCGACCCGACCGTCAATGCTCACCCGCGCTGCCAACGTAACGTGGCAATTAATAATGTAAAAACCAATGAATGCGTTCCAAAATTGATCATTTTTTTTTGTTTAGGATATGTTGAAATCATTAATGATTAACTTGAATTTGCATTATGGTATATATATTTTAATATTTTTATAAATAGGTACAATATTAAAACAATATTTCTAAGCTCGCGGCCACTTGGGCCGCGGCCCTCTTGGGTCGGGGGCCCGTGGCATTTTTCCAGCCCTGCCACCCTGTAGTTACGCCTCCGGTTCCCAGGCACCTGTTGAGCATGACATATCCCTTCTCCCAGACTTGACCTCCACTTTGGTCGGTCTATCCTTAACGCTGCCAACTTCCTTTTACCGCGTGTCAATTACTTACAGGACCGTCTCCTGTGTACCTTTTGATAACAACTGATTCGGTTTAGATAAGTTAAATAAATAATTGAATAGTATACAATGCCACTACGCATCATACTTGTTGTGATACATGATAAACTATCGATGATTATGACTAACAGTTTAATATATCTCAAGTTGTCTTATCCCTGGGATAACACCCACCTACATAAAAACTTAATAACGAAAATAACTAAATAAACTTAAGGACTCATCTCTAGATATTCTAGACAAACGCTCGCGAATTAGTATTAAAAGGAAGCTGATACTGTACAATTGAGTATTGTTCAGTATTGACTGATAATACCTTATTCAAAATGAGGACAGAGTTCGCAGAATTCGTAGCACTATTTAAACGGGATATGACATGCTCAACAGATACCTGGGAGCATTCTCATTCACATGTATAATTCGGCAATCCACATCAGGAGGCCAACAATGGTTATCGGCCGTATCAACAACCAAAATGTAAATATCGGCGTGAAATGAATTCGATAAAAAATACCTCTTGAATTATTAAAAGTCTTAAACCCAAGCGCATTAGTCTTTT